>WOXC01012147.1:0-11042 GCA_011680675.1 Gymnobelideus leadbeateri | reverse complement strand
TGTAATGGAAATACAAATTTAAAGATCTTCCCTGCCCCTAGCTTAAGTGCACCTGGAGCTTGTGGTGGGAGGCTTGCTTTTCAGGAAAGCCCACACCTTGATACTTTGTGATTGGGCAGTGGGTCAAGGAGGTTGTTACAGTCTTTGAGCCAGGAGAAGGCTATATAAACCCTGATGAGAGGCTTTGCTTTGGGGCTCACTTTGAGAAGTGTTGTGTGATTTGACCAGATGAGACTCTGGGAAGCCGTTGTTGAGAGCCCCCCCGGCTTTGAAAACCCAGATGTTGATGCTTCCCTCTGTGGTACCTGTGATTTTGGTGTTGATAATTGTTGGACAGTTTGGAAGCCTGTCTGTTTGATCTGTCTGTATACTCTGAAGTTCGGGGTGCTGACCTTTCCCCCCTGAACTAAATGATATATGTTTGTTTGATTAAAGTAAGCTTGTTTTGAGTTGCTTTCCTTTATAAAAGCAGATCTGGGAACCTGTGTTGGCAGCTACCCTAGGGATGCTGGGGTGCTTGCTGCTACAGGGGCATGATCCTGGGGCAGGGCAGGGCAGGTGAAGGGGATTTCTGGTCCTGGAATCTGGGAGAATGATAGAAGCTTCTGTCCTCCTCAGATGCAGAAGTGGCCAACGAGAGGACAAGGGACCCATCAGTGAGTTACCCCATTCTGTCCTCCCCCTGGAAGACCCTGCTTTATCTTTAACCCTAACTTTTCCCAATAGGCTTTACACCCAGAGTTGGACCACTTTTTAATCACTTACCTATTCTTTCTTCTCCTTTGCATTAGAATACATAAGAAGTGGGTTTTCCAAAAATTATTTTTTTTAATATTTCAATGACTGTACTTCAATATCATTGATTTCCTTTATAATCCTCTGGAGTTCATTTCATGCAATTAAAGGCATGATTCTGAGAAGGCATCCATAGCTTTGATGAGATAGGCTATCGAAACATACACAACAGGCCAATATATTAAGAACTCCTGCTCCAAAGTCACTCACTGTTCCCTTAACCTTGTATTTCCCTTCAGGTCTCCATGGCTGAAGGCCCACAGGGAGTGACCTACACTCAGCTGAACATAAGAACCTTGAATAAGAGGAAAGCCAACCCCAAGGAGACACCCACAGAGCCCACCCTCTATGCCACTGTGGCCTTGAACTAATGGCTCAGGAACCTTTCCCAAAAGAATTTCCTCATTTTCTTCTTCCATCTCCACTCCTCTCCCTCAGCCACATTTTGTTTGTTCTCTAGGACATCTTCCCCAGGTTCCCATCACTGAGAGGAGACAATGGCTATTAGGGATAGCAACTGGTGTGTAGAGGTGGGTAAACCAAGTGTATCAGTCTACAATGATGAGACATATACAGATACATGCAGAGAAAAAGGGGGGTGATCATATCAGAGGAGAAATCAATAGCAATCACAGCAATGGGGAAGGATCTTCTGCACTAGATAGGTTTGGGACCAAGTTTTAAAGGAAACCAGGCAAACTAAGAGACAGCTTAGAGGAAGGATAGTATTTTAGGGATGAGGGACAGCCACCATGGAGGCCTGGAGTTTGGAGACTATTGTGTGCAAGCACAAAAACATTCTCCAGTGTAGCTACCTTATGGAACCAGTGGAGGGGAATCAAGTGCAAGAACACTGGAAAAGGAGAAAGCTACTGAATTTCCCTCCCTCACTGCCATCCTCCCTGATCCCTACAATTCACCCCATCTATGCAGGCTGGTGCCAAATCCTTGTGTTTTCCACCTTCATACCATCTCTTTTGTATGTCCCCTTCTCTCCAATTAGATGGTGGGGCTCACCTCACACCTGGTCTATTCCAGTCACCTGCTGGTGGGTCTGCCTGCCACCAGTCTGTCTCACTCCAATCTATTGTCTATTCAGCCACTAAAGTCATATTTCCAAAGTGCAGGTCTCTCTATATTAGCCTTCTAGCTAATAAACTCCATTTGATCCCTATCAATTCTGTGATTAAAAATAAAATCCTTTTTTTTGCATTCAAAGCCTCTTTATAACCTTCCCCATGACCTTTCAAGTCTTCCTACACCTCATGACCTCTCACACACCCTTGGTTTCCCAGACAATCAAAGTCCCCAAAGGCCATCAAATCCATGAGGGCATTCCTATGATCACCTCTCTTGTATTCAACTCATACTCATATAGTCATTGTCCACCATAGTGGATGATACAGAGTACCTACTTAATAGATTTTTGTAGTATTTTGTTGTGACCAAGCTTTGTCAGACTGGGCCCAGAGAGTCCTTGAAAACATGTTTGAGATCTAAGGAACTTGGATATGTCCTCTAGTCTGCACAGATTAGGTGACTATGGAGTGCTTTTGGAAAATAAGGTTAACTACAATGAAAGATTAAAGACTCAGAAAAAAATTAGAAGTCTCTTAGAATATAGACTGGATAGAGAATCGGGGAGGGACCAAGGAATGATGTGGCACAGAGAGGGAAAAAGACCCCCAAGTCTACCTTTGTTTGTGTAAAAAGTTGTGCAGATTGGTGAGCACTGTCTAGAGTCCCTTTCAACATCTGATGCCTGTTTCCTTTAAATACTTTCCTACTGGTCACTAGGTTGTCCTTTTTGTGTTTTTGTCTGTTTTACTATCGTTTCAAGACAAGATTTTTTTTAATTTTTCTTATTTTTTTAAGTTTAAACATAAATCAAAACCCCCAAGGTTTTCCACATGCCCAATGGAACATAACAGCAGATAACATGAGTCTGTCAATTTCCTTTTCACACACACACACACACACACACACACACACACACACACACACATAACGTCCATACATTGTTTTAAAAACCATCCTGCTACATGTAATTCCTTTTAAATTTTCTTTTATTCTCCTCTGTATTTTTTTAAAACTGTATAAATACATCCTTTTTTTCAGCATCCCTTTTTTTAACTGTACCAAGAATAAAATCAATCCCAAATTTGAAAAAAAGTAAAAAAAACATAAAAAATAAAAGAGTTAAGTAAAATTAACCCAGATGGTATTCCTATAAAATGTATGTTTCTGCATTTCTGTGTATTACTTTCAGCTCCCAGGAGCTGGAGCCATGCTTCATCAGAGGTCCTCTGAAGGCATGGTTGGCATTTATATTTTTCAGAATTCTTGTCTCTCAGAGTCTTTCCTCCAACAATATTTTGTCCTTGTCCTTGTGTAAGTGATGCTCCTGCTCCTCTGCATCAGTTCATGTTACCCAAGGTTCTCTGAAATCATCTCCTTTGCAGTTTCACTGGGTACAACATTCCTTGTTCTTTCTCATTTCCTGCTGGTGCAACTGTTCCCCGATTCTCAAGAGGACAATGGAGGAGACCCACTAAGGTCATTCTTCTTTTACTTTCCCCCCTTGTCATTCCTTTTTCAACATTACCAAAGGCAGATTTAATAATGAATATTCCCTCCTGTAGCAGCAAGCACCCCAACATCCCCAGGGTGGCTGCCAAAACAGGTTCTTAGATCTGCTTTCCTAAAGGAAAGCAACTCAAAATGGGTTAACAAGCTCACTTTAATCAATCAAACATATCATTTACCTAGTTCAGGGGAAAAAGATCAGCATCCTGAACTTCAAAGTATACAGACTGAAGTTACAAGACAGAGAAACAAACAGATCAAGCAGACAGGCTTCCAAACTGTCCAACCATTGCACATCCATACCAAATCACAGTTACCAGAGAGGGAACCATCAACATCTGGGTTTTCAAAGCCGAGGGGCTCTCACTGGTTGCCCAGAGTCTCATCTGGTCAAATCACACAACACTTCTCAAAGTGAGCCCCAAAGCAAAGCCTCCCATCAGGGATTATATAGCCTTCTCCTGGCTCAGAGAATGTAAGAACCCTCTTGACCCACTGCCCAATCACTAAGTATCAAGGTGTGGTCATTCTTGAAAACCAAGCCTCCTACCACAGGCTCCATGTGACCACATTCAGCCTATTAGGGGGCAGAGTATATTTTCAAATCAAGGAAGGTTCTCAGAGTCACCTAAGCCTCTCAAAGGGCCTATCGGCAGGGAAGCTCTTCCAATCTGCATTTCCATTACACCTCCATACTATTATCTTTTCGGTTCACACATTCCACCCCAATTCCTGCTTGTTTCCTTCATATATTTCTTCCCTGGATTATTTATGTCTGTGTGTATCTAACCCTTTTCAATACATTTTATATAAAGGTGAAGCTCATCTGATATCCACTCTCCCACTTCTTCCTGCTTGTTTGTATATTCTTTTTTCCTGCACCCCAAATGTAAGAGATAGTTTTTTTTTAGAAAGTTTATTTTATTGGTTACAATTAAATAAAATGTATCATCAAAACCCATCTGGCTGGTCATTAAGGGTTTTCCACAGCATAAAAAGATTTTTTTTTTTTATCAGTCTGACAGGTTCATAACATTTCTTTCATGCTGAGGGATGGGAGGGGTAGCAAACACCACTCTTTAGCCTTCTACCTGTATTCTAGACTTCTGTCAATGGTACATTGGTTAAAAGCAAAAGGACAACCTCATTGGTATATCAAATTGTACATTTTAATGTTTGCATTAGAATAGTCTTTAGATCACTCTTCAACAAGAAACAGTAATGTAGCTAACAGCAAACTTCAAATACAGGAACACTCTCCAGATTAACAATTCAAAATAAAACAAAATTTAATGTAAAATGTAAATCACATATAATACAATTGAAGTGTCCAAAACAATTTAAATGATTTTAAATATTTTTATTTTTAAACAGCTACAAATGTTTTATACAATATTTCAACATTAAGTCCTCCCTTCCTCACATCTATAGTAATGTGTTCTTTCTACCCCCCATTATTTTCTGCCTCTTAAAATGATTAAAATAATCTGCATCCAAGTTCTGTGATTTATTTTTTTATTAAACTCTGTATGTATCATTTGAAGACATTAAGCTTCTAAAGGGGGTACTTCTTTCTTTCCTCTCTATTTGAATATCAGCAAAGGCAGACTCAAGACAGAAGAGTGAGAGTCAGTAAGTTTGCCTCAGGCTCCCAAAACCTTTTCCACAATGACCAAGAAAATGTGTCAAACCAAAATCTGAGAAGTAAAGCAACAACAACAAAAAAATAACAATGACTCACTTTTGCCTGTGCAGGAAGCATGAAATGTTAGCATGCCACCATCATACAGCCCCTTCCAATTATTCAAGTAAATTGGCCTTTCTTGTTTTCTCTGTACTTTTTTGTTGCTACTCAGTCTTATTGCTTTTGTTGTTGTTTTTAGTTTATCAGAAAAGTTTGATAATTCTCTCTTCTGTTAAAGTTCCCCATTATTTCTCCGTTGTACACATATATTTGGCTTTACAATATAAGTAATTCTGAGTTTTGATATCATGCATTTTATTCAAAATTTATTCAAAAATCCACACTCAGAGAAAAAATACTAGGATTTTTGTGATTCTGACCGTGATTCCTTGGTGTTTAAAGATCCCCTTTAAAAGACTAGCTGCATTGTTGTTTATTAATGTGAGAGATCTGGAGTGTGGGGTATGGAATTCCTCAGACTTTCTTTTGGGGCTCTCTTTCAGAAATGAATGGTGTATTCTTTTGATATTCATTTTGCCCTCTAGTTCTAGTAGAAGTGGATCATGTTTATGATTTCTTGAAATAACAGTGTACAGGGGCATTTTTCTGGTCATGGATTTCAAGAAGTCCAAAGATCCTTAGAGCATTTCTTCTCAACCTTTTGTCCACATATACTATTTTCCTATCAGATATTCTATTTTTATTTAAATTTTTTTTTCTTATTTCATGGAATCATTGATTACTATTCCATATATTTTAGCATAATTCTTTTAAGAAGCCCACATTTTCCTGTTAGTGTTTGCTTGTAGTGTATATATACACATACACTACATGAGTTCTGGGTCAGGCTCAGACTGTGTGCTTTGTTGCACTTGAGGTCCTGCTTAGTCTCACCCAGGGTCCCCTGCCTTTTTCTAAAACCTCTAATTCCCAGGATTAAGCTTCCCTGAATGTCTGAGATTCAGAAAACTTTGCAAGAATGAACCTTTATAACATCTCAGATAATTAGTAATATTAGGGATTTGATCAAATAACAAAAGTGTTTGAACTAACATAAAAACACTTCATTGACTGACTACTAAATAAACAAGAGAGGTATGTTTCTGCAAAATGGATTACCTAAATTCAGTTGTTTCTATTAGTAATGGCTTGATAGATTCAGAGGATTAAGGCTGACAGATTTATTCATGAAAATGAACATGGAGTGGTTGGTGATTCATTGAATAAAACACCAGCCCTGGAGTCAGGAGGACCTGAGTTCAAATCCGACCTCAGACACTTAACACTTAGTAGCCATGTGACCTTGGACAAGTCACTTAACCCCAAATGCCCTGCCTACTCCCCTCCAAGAGGCAAAAACTAAAAAATGAACATGGGTAAATGGAAGGGTGTCAATGTAATTAATGTATCCATCATGAGGGAAGAACCCCCAGTGGTCAGTTGTCACCTGTGGAGAAGAAAGAGCTTTCAAGGCATGGGGAATGGTTAAGGAAAATACCCAAAGCTGAAAGTTGAAGTGTATTGGTTGTGGAGCCAGTGTACTTGGATCAAAGAGTACATGTCAGAGGAGTAAGTCTAGAAAGATAAAAGGGACCTGATTGTGACAAACAGAATATTTTGTGTTTAATTCCAGAGGCTATAGAGAAGCACTAGAGTTTTTTGAGTTGGTGGGTAGAGTGAATGAACATCCTTGAATTATAGGAATGGGAAAGTAAAGTCCATGGAGAGGGAAGGATTTGTCCAAAATCACACAAACCCATGAAACAGGTTTAATCTGAGATGCACAATGAGGTCTCTATACCCCAGACTGCTCCCTGGTCTTCATGTACACAGTCCCTGAGGACATGCCATTTAATGAGTTAGAGAGACAGTCACAGAGATAAAGAGAGAAAAAGACAGAGAAAGGCAAGGAGTGAGATAAAAACTAATTAAGCAGAAAGAGTCAGAGAATTGAGTGTAGGTCAGATTTGAAGTGCATACACACACACATACACACAAACACATGCACACCCACCCACACACCACCACATGTGCACACACATGCTCACACACATGCATACATCCAAATACACACTTGTGCACACCCACACGCACACATATGCATGCACATGTGCAAACACATGCACACACATGGAGATGATGAGGATGAGACACTCTCCATGGAACGCACATAATCTTTCCAAGATGATGCAAAATGGAACATGACCTATATGTCGGGTGTAAGTAAGAAGAAGACAGCTCTTTTACCTCTGCCACAGAGCATGCAGAATTCATGCTTAATCCCCACCAAGGTGGAAAGGAAGATTGGAAACAGATAATTAAGGGCTTTAAATGGTAAATGGAGGAAATTGTAGTTGATACCCCTTTAGTGGATGGGGGGAAAGAGCTACTGCAGTTTATTGATAAGTAGAATGCCAAGACCAGTACTTTTAGAAAATCTTCTGGGTAATTGTGAAAAGGATGGAATGATAGAGAGAAAATTATGAGTTAGGGAATTTGTTGCAACAGTTCTGATAAGAGAGGGTGAAAGCCCAAATAAAGCTGGTGCTGTTAACAAAATACAAGGGTTTTGACATGAGAGTTGTTTTGGATTTAGAAGTGATGATATTTGGTGAAGAATTAGATTGGAGGGGGGTGATACAGAGGGGGGGTCAAAGGTGATTCTGGAGGCATAAACCTTGTGGATTAGATGGATGAAGACTCCAGGGGCAAAAATAGAAATTTTAGAAAAGAAATGGATTTGGGGAAGATCTCAGGTTTAGACATGTTGAGTTTGAAATGGCTATTGGTCACTGAGCTTGAAATGTCAAAAAGTCATTTTCTACAAAGTTTTGTAGGACTCAGTATCCCTGGACTGATATTGGAGTAGGCAGATAGATCTGGGTATCAACAACAGAGAGTTGCTAACTGAATCCATGAAAGCTAATTAGATCAAGAAGAGACAATGTAAAGAATAGAAGGGGACACAATATTTGACTAGTAACCTAGCAGAAGAGGTGGAATCGAAGTCAGATAATAGCTCTACACTACTGACTCTCAAATCTATCTGCCCAAGGTAAAGACTTTGCCCCTGTGGGACAATGCAGATAGTAGTTCTGTACTGACAGCATTCAGAGCAGCCCAGGTTCCCAAGCATTTGGAACTCCCTGGATATAGATTTTGCCCCTACCCTCAAGTTTGATGTGAGGACCAAATGAAATAAGATATTTGTAGTTTTCCTGACATCTTAAATTACCATATGAAAGGAAAGTTATGTAATGACCATAGTCATAATTATCATTATCAATAGATGCTCATTCAGTGAGCAAGGGATGGGAACACTTCTTGTCAACAGGAAGAAGTTAGTGACTTGTTCTGCTGAATACAGCACATGAACACAGCATCCTTCTCTGAAGGTGGATGGCATTTCCCATCATAAGTGTTTTGGAATTACCTTCAATCATTGTATTGCTGAGAAGAGGTAAGTCATACATACTTGATCACTGTATAATATTGCTGTTACTGTATATGATGTATGCCTGGTTCTGCTCACTTCACTCAGCATCATTTCATATAAGTCTTTCCAGGTTTTTCTGAAATGTGCTCGTTCATTACTTCTTATAGAACAATAGTATTCCATTGCATTCATATACCACAAATTGTTCATCCTTTTCCCAATTGATGAGCATCCCCTCAATTTCCAATTCTTTGTCAACACAAAAAGAGTCACTATAAATATTTTTATACATGTGGGTCCTTTTCCCTTTTTAATGATCTCTTTGGGATACAGACCTAATAGTGGTATTGGTGGATCAAATGGTATGCATAGTTTTGGTTGCCCTATCTAAAGGCCAGGAACTCCAGAGTCAGCCAAGTGGAAGCAGCTGCAGCCACCATGCCACCACACTTCTCATCCCAAAGGCAGATCCATGCCCTTATCTCCCATTTTCAACAGTTCCCCACTTATCTTTTCCTTTCTCTTTGGTGTTTATGGGTTGAGAAGTCTGGAAACTACCATAGCTGCTGGTGATTCAATCTCTTGAAGTCTGCTCTGGCTGATCTGGGTCTCTGGTGGGACCTTCCCCTTGTCTGGGTTGGCATGCCTCACAGGGGACTGCTCAGCCCCAAGTGTAGTGCAGTAGACCCTTCCTGTTGGCCTGCCGGGCTGCCTTCAGCAAGAGATGTGTTTCTCTCTATCACTCTGTGTGTTCTGTAGCTCTAAAATTTGTTTAGAGTCATATTTTACAGGTATTGGAGGTGGTTGGTGCAGGAGCTTAAGCAAGTTCCTGCTTTTAGTCTACCATCTTGGCTCTGACCCCCAGAACTCTTCTTTTTTTACTTTCTGTTTCTTTAGTTTTTGTTTCTCTATGTTTTCTTTCACAAAATGACTATTATGGATATGTTTTGAATGACTACACATGTATAACCTGTATGGAATCACTGGCCTTCTCATTGGGGCGGGGGGGGGAGGGAGCCCCGAAGAGAAAGGAAGAAGGGAGAGGATTTGGAGCACAGAGTTTTAAAAACAAATGTCAAAAATTGTTTTTACATGTAACTGTTGAAAAATTAAATGCTAAATAAATAAATGTAATGGGTGAAATGGAAAGGGAAGCACAAAAGCTAATTGAAGAAAACAATTTGTTAAAAATTAGAATTGGGCAAGAGGAAGCTAATGACTCGGTGAGACATCACGAAATAGTCAAACAAAATCCAAAGAATGAAAAAAAAGTGAACAAAACATAAAATACCTCATTAGAAAAGCAAGTAACATGGAAATAGATCCAGGAGAGATAATTTAATGATTATTGGTCTACCTGAAAGTCACAATAAAAAAAGAAAAGAGCCTGGACAGTATCTTTCAGGAAATCATCAAACCATCACACAAAGAAAGAAACAAAAAAACTGGTTTTGAGAACCAGAAAGTAAAATAGGCATTAAAAGAGTCCACCAATCACCTCCTAAAACAAATCCCAAATTGAAAACTCCAAAGAATGTTGTAGCCAAATTCCAGACTTATAAGGTCAGAGGGAAAATTCTGCAATAAGCCAGAAAGAAACAATTTAATTAACATGGAAGCAGAGTCAGGATTACACAGGACCTTGCAGCATCTAAATTAATAGACTGGAGTGCTTGAAATAGGATATTCCATAAGACAAAGGTGCATGGATTAAAATCAAGAATAAGCAAATTACCCAGCAAAATTGGGCAAAACCTTTCAGGGAAGGAGATCTGCATTCAGTGAAATAGGAGACTTCCAGACCTTCCTGATAAAAAGACCAGAACTCAACAGAAAAATTTATCTTCAAATACAAGATTCAAAAGAGACATGAATTTTTTTAAAGAGGAACAAAAAGGTAAAGAAGAAAGAAAAACAACATGTTATAAACTTTAGGGCAAACAGTTTACATGTCTACTTGGGAAGGTGCTGCTTGGAGCTCTTGAGAACTGTATCTTTATTAGGACATGTATAAAGGGTATGTATAGAAAGAGGGTATGTGTATAAGGTCATTTTGATGTGATGATTAAAAATATTGAATTCAGTGATAAAAAGTGATTGCAGTTGCAGAAGGGAAGAGGAGGAGGCAGATAAAGGTAAATTACAACATATTAAGAGGTGAGAAGATGTATTAGAGCAGAGGTAATGAAGGGAGGGAAAGGAGCATTGTTTGAACCTATGCTCAATGGATTTGGTTTCAAGAGGGAATACCATGCTCTTAGGTATAGAAATCTAGCTTACCCTATAGGAAGTAGAAGGGGAAAGGGAAAAGAAAAGGGAGGGGATGGGTAGAAGGGAAGGAAAAAGTAGTAAAGAAAAAGGAAAAGAAAAGGGATGGGATTGACAGAAAAGAGGAAAGATTTAGGGAGATCTTGGTCACAAGCAGAACTCTAGTGAGTAAGGGAATGGAGAAAGGAGAAAAAAGCAAAAACAGGGGAAAACAGGATGGAGAGAAAGAAATAGATGGCAATCATAACTAAATGTGAATGGGATGAAGCCTGT
>WOXC01012146.1:0-276257 GCA_011680675.1 Gymnobelideus leadbeateri | reverse complement strand
CTCATTTTAAAGTGCTGAAATGCTGAAAATTGTGTTATCTCTCAGCCCATTCTTAGCCAACTCCCTCAAGCATCCTGTGCTAAAGGAAGGCCCAACCACTTTAGTGTCAATATAAATAAAATAAAACTTAGCAGAATAGGTGGGATGCTCCACCTTCCTGGGTTCTTGGTGCTAGCAGCTGTGGTAGGGCGTTAGGAATGGGAGGTTCAGATAGGAGTCATGGTCTGCCCCACCTGGTGCCAGAGAGGACATGGCTTCCTGTGATCCCGTGATTGGTGTTACACTTCCACTATGGAAGGAGGAACATTCATGAAATTCAAAGCATGTTCTTTCCCAGGAATCAGTCCTTTCAGGACAGGTGGGCAGGTCAGAGCAGAGCATATAATATCAGCCTGGGGTGGTGAGCAGAGGGCAGCTGATTCATCTGGGCAGGAGAGATTTCATAGAGTATACAGTGAAGGAGGCAGGACTCTGAGCCAGAGGCTGTTGGGAGCTGTCTGAGGCTCAAGCACACTCTATCCTCACAGGTCTGGGGAGAAGCAGCTGGTGCTGATGACAGACATATCTGATGGGGTGCTTGGGATCTATGTTTGTAACATCAGTTTGTAATATCAGTTTGTAATGTCAGTTTGTAAAATAAATTTGTAAAACCAGTCTGTAAAATCACATTTCCCCCTCCCCAGCCCCAGAACATTAACTCTGCCCCTTCCCCCTGCCAGTACTCTGCCCAGCAACAATTCATGAACTGTTTATCTCTGCTTGGAACAATAACAAGCTACCTATGAATCCTTCACTAAACTATCTATAAACATTTTAGCTTAAGCAAATATTATCTCCCCTGGTAGAGTGGCCAGCTGCACCATGAATCCTTCAAAGGTCTATCTATAGGTTAACTCCTTAGCCAATTATACCCACGATGAGTCTCCCAACATCCATCTTGTCACACTTGACACTGATGGGTGGCAGACTGGGCACTTCTCAGTCAGCCCTGACTGCTGGCTGACTTAGTGACATTTCAGGCCTAAAACCACACCTCCAGGTAGCCCCCACTTGGGCTATTTCCCAGTGAATTATGGGCAATACGCCTTCACAGTTGACATTAAAAGTGCCTGTTCCTTTAAGCACTGACCACTTCTTACCTCCTCCCTAATCCCACCCTTACTCACCTAGTTAGCATAATTGACACCTGATTTATTGTCTTGACTCCTTAAAAATACACCTGTGACTTCTGTAAGTTTGCAGGTTCCCTAAGAATCCCTGCCCGCTGCAAAGTGTAACAATAAACTTTTACAATCTCGACTCCAAGTTGGCTTGAGTCTACTGAATTCCTTCCAGACTTAGGGACTCTGAGTCCCTGTGGAACGTATTGCCCTCCGCCCCACCCCACCCCCCTTCCCATCCCATCATATCCACAACCATAGTGGTAGATGGAATTTAAAGCCAAATATATGATTGTTAAATATTCTTTCTTACTCTGTACTTGCAGGAGAATAAAAAATTGGCTCCTTACTACTGTGGGGCTTTTGGAAAATAATTTCCTCTAACAGCCTCAGTTTCCTCATTTGTAAAGTTCAAGGGGCTTGGGTAGATTGCTATTGTAGGTCCCTTCCAGATCTAGAATGTAGGATGCTCTGTGGTTTTCAGTGTCTATATCATTAAGAAAATGGAATTTAATTAGGAATAAAAACAATTTTACCAACAGGACTGGTCAGGTTGCCTGGATTCATGCAATTCAGAGTCATATTGACCTCCTGTACTTAAGTTTCTCCTTTCTCCATCCATTCTCTACTTAGCTGACCAAGTGATTTTCTTCAAGGATGGCTCTGCCCATGTCCAGCCGCTAGTCATTAAACTGCAGTGACTCTGTGTTGTTACCTTTGACTTTTAAAGCTCTTTGTGACTTGACTTCTGACTTTGCCACCCTCCTTATACACCCCTCTGGGCACTCAGCAGTGCACCCTGACCAGTGGTTCCTCACACAGGAGAGCCCATTTCTTGTTAGCCTGGCTGTCTCTCCCTCCTCTCACTCACCTGGTGGAATTGGTGACTTCCTTCCAGACACAGATAAGGGATGTGTTTGGCAGAAGCCTTGTCCTGTGCCCTAGCCCTCTGCTAGTTCCTTCCCTTCCAAGGTTGCCTTGTGCCTCATTTTTATGTCTCTCTCTCCCTCCCTCCCTCTCTCTCTCTCTCTCTCTCTCTCTCTCTCTCTCTCTCACACACACACACACACACAAAATATGTGTTTACATATATATATATATACATATATGTCCATCTCTCTTATTAAAATGTGCGCTCCTTTGGACCTTTGGAGCAGGAACTGTTTGTATTTTTTTCTTTGTATCCTCAGATTTCACCATAGTACCCAACACAGCATAGTGACTGAATACTTAGTAGATGTGCTGGGTCCCATAAGTCCACTGAGAATGCCGAAGGTGGAGATAACTGAATTCTCAAAATTGTATTGATTGATTAGGTAACGGACTTCTTCAAGACTTGAATATGTATGATTTTGTTGGTGTTACAGATAGGATGCTGAATTTCGAGCCAAAAGGACCCAGCCTGAAGTCCTGTCTCTGTCCATTTTAAAAAATATTTCTTTATTTTTAGTTTTCAACATTCATTTCCACAATATATTGAGTTACAAATTTTCTCCCTGCATTGCCTCTACCCCCACTCCAAATAGTGATCCTACTGAATACCCCTTCCCCCAATCTGCTCTCTCTTATATCCTTCCCTATCTCCCCTCTAACTTTCTATTAGGGTAAGATGTATTTCTATACCCCAGTGCCTCTATATCTGATTTCCCAGTTGCATGTAAAAAACAATTTTTTAAACATTTTTCTTAAACTTTAAGTTCCAGATTCTTTCCCTTCTTCCCTCCTCACCCACCCCCACTAGGAAGATAAACAATTTAATATAGGTTGTACATGTGTAGACACACAAAACTTTTTCATAGTAGTTATGCTGTGAAAGACTAATTTTATTTCCCTCCATCCTATCCCACCCCCAACTTGTTCTGTTTTCTACTTTGACCCTGTCCCTTTTCGAAAGTGTTTGCTTCTAACTACCCTCTCCCTCAATTTGCCCTCCCTTTTATCATCCCCCCTCTTTTCCCTTTCCCCCCTACTTTCCTGTACGGTAAGATACCCAATTGAGTGTGTATGTTATTTCCTCCTTAAGCCAAATTCAGTGAGAGTATAGTTGACACATTCCTTCTTGCTTTCCTGTTCTTCCCCTCCATTGTGACATTTCATTATATGAAATAATTTACCCTATTCTATCTCTCCCTTTGTCCTTCTCTTATATTCCTCTCTCTCCTCTTAGTTTTATTTTTTAGATATCATCCCTTCCTATTCAACTGATCCTGTGCCCTCTGTCTATGTATACATGTACACATATATGCACACATTCACATATGTATTTATACACACATACACCCTACTATATATATGCATATATACATATATATGCATATATATACGTATATATATGCATATATATGCATATATATTCCCACCAACTACTCTCATACTAAGAAACGTCTCATGAGTTACAGTTTTTGTTTTTCCATGTAGGAATGTAAATAGTTCACCTTTAATAAGTTCCTTATGATTTCTTTTTCCTGTTTACTTTCTCATACTTCTCTTGCTTCTTGTATTTGAAATTCAAATTTTGTTCAGTTCTGGTTTTTTCATCAAGAATGCTTGAAAGGGGCGGCTAGGTGGCGCAGTGAGTAAGAGCACCGGCCTCGGAGTTGGGATGACCCGAGATCGAAACCGGCCTTAGAAAATGAGCACCCACACACAAATAATGACTAGCCCTGTAACCTTGAGCAAGTTACTTAACCCCAATTGCTTAAAAAAAAAAAGAATGCTTGAAAGTCCTCTATTTTATTGAATGACTATATTTTCCCCTGAAGTATTATACTCAGGTTTGCTAGGTAGGTGATTCTTGGTTTTACTCCTAGCTCCTTTGACCTCTGGAATATCATATTCTGAATCCTGTGATTCCTCAATATAGAAGCTGCTAGATGTTATATTATCCTGATTGTGTTTCCACAATACTCAAATTGTTTCTTCCTGGCAGCTTGTAATATTTTCTCCTTGACCTGGCAACTCTGGAATTTGGCTGTGATATTCCTAGGAGTTTTCTTTTTAGGATCTTTTTCAAGAGGTGATGGGTGAATTCTTTCAATTTCTATTTTGCCTTCTGGTTCTAGAATATAAGGGCAAATTTCCTTGAGTATTTCTTGAAGGATTATGTCTAGGTTCTTTTTTTGATCATGGCTTTCATGTAGTCCAATAATTTTTAAATTATCTCTCCAGGGTCTATTTTCCAGGTCAGTGGTTTTTCCAATGAGATATTTCACATTACCTTCTATTTTTTCATTTGTTTGGATCTGTTTTATAATATCTTGATTTCTCATAAAGTCATTAGCTTCCATTTACTCCAATCTAATTTTGAAGTAATTATTCTCTTTAGTGAATTTTTAAAATTCCTTTTCCATCTGGCAAATTCAGATTTTAAGGCATTCTCCTCATTGGCTTTTTGGGTCTCTTTTGCCATTTCATTTAGTCTATTTTTTTGCTATTTTTTAATTAATTTATTAGTTTAGTTTCAGTTAACAAGATTCAATTCCATAGTTCCTTATTTTCAAATTTCCTTTACTTCCCTCCCCCCTCCCCTCACCACAGCATATAGTACAGTATAGGGTCTGCAAATGCATTCATATTAGACATTATTCCAATTACAAAGGCGTGTTGTACTAGGTGGGATGATAGATGGTAAGAAAGAAATAAAACCAAACAATGAAAAGAACAAGATCATTTAGTTTGCTTCCATCAGGATTCAGGCTCAGTTCTCTCTAGTTATATCTCTGGATGTCTCATTTCTCACTTTCTTGAGTCATTTGGGATTAACTTATATCACTGCATTGCTGAAAAGAGTCCAGTCTGTCATAGTTGGTCATCACAGATATGGTATGTCTGTGATTGTGTACAAATTTCTTCTGATTCTACTCTTCTCGCTCAGCATCAGTTTGTAGAAGTCTCTCCAGGTAATTATGAAATCCATCACCTCCTCATTTCTTATAGCACAATAATATCCCATTACATTCATATACCACATCTTGTTTAGCCATTCCCCAATTGATGGGCACCCCTTTAGTTTCCAATTCTTTGTGACCACAAAAAGGGCGGCTAAAAATATCTTTTTACATATGGGTCTTCCTCCCACTTCTATGATCTCTTTGTGATATAACCCTAGAAGTGGTATTGTTGGGTCAAAGGGTATGAAATTATTTATAATCCTTTGGGCATAATTCCAGATTGCTCTCCAGAATGGTTGGATAAGTTCACAACTCCACCAGCAATGTATTAGTGTTCCAATTTGTCCACATCCTTTCCAGCATTTGTCACTTTCTTGTTTTGTCATCTTAGCCAATCTGACTGGAGAGATGTGGTATCTCAGAGTTGTTTTGATTTGCATTTCTCTAATTAATAGTGATTTAGAGCATTTCTTCATATGCTTATAGGTATCTTTAATTTCTTTCTCTGAAAACTGCCTGTTCATATCCTTTGACCATTTATCAATTGGGGAATGACTTGTATTCATATAGATTTGGCTCAATTCTCTATAAATTTTGGAAATGAGTCCTTTATCAGAGACACAAGTTGTAAAAATTCTTTCCCAATTTCCCACCTCCCTCTTGATCTTGGTTACATTGGCTTTGTTTGTACAGAAGCTTTTCAATTTAATGTAATCAAAATTATCCATTTTGCATTTTATAATGCTCTCTAATTCTTGTTTGGTCCTAAAATCTTCCCCTCTCCACAAATCTGTCAGGTAAATTATTCCTTGCTTTCCCAAATTGCTTACAGTATCATCCTTTACACCTAGATCATGCACCCATTTAGACTTGATTTTGGTATATGGTGTTAGATAGTGATCTATGCCCACTTTCTGCCATACTGTATTCCAGTTTTCCCAGCATATTTTGTCAAATAATGCATTCTTATCCCCAAAACTGGGGTCTTTGGGTTTATCGAACAATAGATTACTATATTCATTAACTGCTGGGTCTCCTGCCCCCAATCTGTTCCATTGATCCACTACTCTACACCTCTGCCAGTACCAAGCAGTTTTGATGACTGCTGCTGTATAATACAGATTAAGAGCTGGCATGTCTAGTCCACCTTCCCTAGCATTTCTTTTCATTAATTCTCTTGATATTCTAGACCGTTTGTTTTTCCAAATAAATTTTGTTATTATTTTGTCTAACTCTACAAAGTAGTTTTTTGGTAAATTGATTGGTATGGCACTAAATATATAGTTTAGTTTGGGTAAAATTGTCATTTTTATTATATTAGCTCGACCCAGCCATGAGCAATTGATATTTTTCCAACTATTTAGATCTGATTTTATTTGTGTGAGAAGTGTTTTGTAGTTGTGATCATATAGATTTTGGGTTTGTTTTGGCAAGTAGATTCCCAAATATTTTATAATGTCTACAGTGACTTTAAATGGGATTTCTCTTTCTATCTCTTGCTGTTGAGTTTTATTAGAGATGTACAGAAATGCTGAGGATTTATGTGGGTTTATTTTATATCCTGCAACTTTGCCAAATTTATTTATTGTCTCAAGTAGTTTTTTACTTGATTCTCTAAGTATGTCATCATATCCTCTGCAAAGAGTGACAGCTTGGTCACTTCTTTGCCTAATTTGATTCCTTTGATTTCTTTTTCTTCTCTAATTGTTACTGCTAGTGTTTCTAGTACCAGATTGAATGAGAGGGGTGATAGTGGACACCCTTGTTTCACTCCTCATCTTATTGGAAAGGCTTCTAGTTTATCCCCATTGCATATAATACTTGCTGATGGTTTTAGATAGATGCTAGCAACTATTTTAAGGAAGGCTCCATTTATTCCTATACTTTATAGTGTTTTTAATAGGAATGGATGTTGTACTTTGTCAAAAGCCTTTTCTGCATCTATTGAGATGATCATGTGGTTTCTGCTAGTTTTATTGTTGATATGCTCAATTATACTGATGGTTTTCCTAATATTAAACCATCCTTGCATTCCTGGAATGAATCCTACCTGATCAGAGTGTATTATTTTTGTGATAAGTTGTTGGAGTCTTTTGGCTAATATTTTATTTAGAATTTTTGTGTCTAAATTCATGAGGGAGATTGGTCTATAATTTTCTTTCTCTGTTTTATCTCTTCCTGATTTAGGAATCAGTACCATATTTGTGTCATAGAAAGAGTTTGGTAGGACTCCTTCTTCACTAATTTTCCCAAATAGTTTGTAAAGTATTGGAATCAATTGTTCTTTAAATGTTTGATAGAATTCACTAGTGAACCCATCTGGCCCTGGAGATTTTTTCCTAGGGAGTTCATTGTTGGCTTGTTTGATTTCTTTTTCTGAGATGGGGTTATTTAGGTAATTCACTTCCTCTTCAGTTAATCTGGGCAACTTGTGATTTTGTAAATATTCATCCATTTCACTGAGATTGTCATATTTATGTGCATACAATTGGGAAAAATAATTCCTCATTATTTTTTTGATTTCCTCTTCATTGGAGGTAGATTCACCCTTTTTATTTTTGATACTCATAATTTGGTTTTCTTCTTTCTTTTTTTTATCATATTGACTAAGGGTCTATCAATTTTGTTGATTTTTTTCATAAAACCAGCTCTTAGTTTTATTTATTAATTCAATAGTTTTCTTAATTTCAATTTTATTAATCTCACCTTTGGTTTTCAATATTTCTAATTTAGTACTAAATTGGGGATTTTCAATTTGTTCTTTTTCTAGCTTTTTCAATTGCATGTCCAATTCATTGACCTCCCTTCTCTCTGCTTTAATTAAGTATGCACTCAGGGATATAAAACTTCCCCTGAGAACTGCCTTTAGTGCATCCCACAAATTTTGGTATGTTGTTTCATTATTATCATTCTCTTGAATGAAATTATTGATTGTTTCTATAATTTCTTCTTTGACCCACCAATTTTTTAGGATTAAATTGTTTAGTTTCCAATTAGTTTTTAGTCTATCTTTCCATGGCCCTTTATTGCATATAATTTTTATTGCATCATGATCTGAGAATGATGCGCTTACTATTTCTGCCTTTCTGCACTGGATTGTGAGGTTTTTATGCCCTAGTACATGGTCTATTTTTGAGTATGTACCATGCACTGCTGAGAAGAAAGTAAATTCCTTTTTATCCCCATTCAGTTTTCTCCAGAGATCCATCATATCTAGTCTCTCTAAGATTCTATTCACCTCCTTAACTTCTTTCTTGTTTATTTTGAGGTTAGATTTATTGAGTTCAGAGAGGGGGAGATTAAGGTCCCCCACTAGTATAGTTTTGCTATCTATTTCTTCCTCTAATTCCTTTAACTTCTCTTAGGAATTTAGATGCTATACCACTTGGTGCATATATATTAAGTAGTGATATTGCTTCATTCTCAATGGTGCCTTTTAGTAGGATATAGTTTCCTTCCTTATCTCTTTTAATTAGATCTATTTTTGCTTTTGCTTTATCTGAGATAAGTATTGCTACCCTTGCTTTTTTTAGTTTAGCTGAGGCATAATAAATTTTACTCCAACCTTTTACCTTTACCCTGTGGGTATGCCTTTGTTTCAAATGTATTTCTTGTAGACAGCATATTGTAGGATTATGGTTTTTAATCCATTCTGCTATCCACCTCTGTTTTATGGGAGAGTTCATCCCATTCACATTCACAGTAATGATGATTATCTGTCTCTTCCCCTCCATCCTATTCCCTCCCCTGTTTATGTTTTTGTTTCTTCCTTCTCCCTTCCCCTCCTTGAAGTTTTCCCTTTTGACCACCCCCTCCCTCAGTGTTCCCACCCAGTGACCCCCCTTCTTAACCTACCCTCTCCCCTTACTACTATTTCCCTCCCTTCTAATCCCTTCCTTTAGTCTCCTCCTTTTCACCCCACCCCTTACCCTCCCACTACCTATAGGACACAATACATTTTTATACTTATCAGAGTAAATTACTCCCCATTCGATTCCAAACCAATGAGAGTAAATTTCAAACAGTGCTCCTCTCCCTCCCTCCTTTTCCTCTATTTAATGAATTTATATGTCTATTCTTGTTAGAATCTTAAACTTCACTGATTAATTTGATCCTTCTTTGAACCAGAACCAGTGAGAATAGTGTTTAAATGATGTTCTTCTCCCTCTTTCTTTCCCCTCTTCTATAGTGTGCTTTGATGCCTCTTCAGATGGCATATTTTACCTTTTCCTAGCTCATCCTTTCCTTTTTCCCATTACAGTACCTTTGATCCCCTTAATAGTCTTGTTTTTTAGACTTCATGTTAGTTCATTCATACCCACGCCCTCTAAGTATAACCCTTTTGAAGGTCATGATAATCATAAAGATTTTGAATATTGATAGTTATCAGCTCCACATATAGGAATGTGAACATTTTGTTCTTGTTGCATCCCATGTAATGAGCGTGTGTTTGTGGGTGTGGGTGTGTGCACTTCTGCATGTGTGAGTCTATGTTACCCTTGTTTTACCTTTTTATGTCCTTCTGGAGTCTTGTAATTGGAGATCAAATTTTCCACTGAGCTCTGGCTTTTTCATCAGGAAAGTCTGGAAGTCCCTTACTTCATTAAACGTCCATCTCCTTGCCTGAAAGATTATGCTCAGTTTTGTCGGGTAGTTAATCCTTGGTTGTAGTCCTAGCTCTCTTGCCCTATGAAATATCAAATTCCAGTCCCTCCGCTCTTTTAATGTAGAAGCTCCTAGGTCCTGTGTGATCCTAACTGTAGTTCCTCGATATTTGAATTGTTTATTTTTGACTGCTTGTAGAATTTTTTCTTTAATCTTGTAATTCTGAAATTCGGCTACTATATTTCTTGGAGTTTTCAGTTTGGGATCTCTTTTTAAGGGGAGTCCGGTGAATTCTATCAATAGCTATTTTATCTTCTGATTCCAGGACCTCAGGACAGTTTTCTTTGACAATCTCTTGGAGGATGTTGTCTAGACTGCTTTTTTCATCATGGCTTTCTGGTAGACCAATAATTCTTAAGTTGTCTCTCCTGGATCTGTTCTCTAGGTCAGTTATTTTTCCAGTGAGATATTTTACATTTTCTTCCAGTTTTTCAATCGTCTTGTTTTTTTTTTTTTTTTGATTGACTCCTGCTGCATCATAGAGTTCTGAGTTTCAGTTTGATTGTATCTAATTTTTAGAGAATTATGGTCTTCAGTTCATTTTTGAAGTTCCTTTTTTAGGAAGGTATTTTCTTTTTCCAAGTTGGTCACTGCCTCCCTGATTTGGTCTTTAAATTTTTTCTTAAGCTCCTCCAGGAATGCTATTTGGGCTTGACACCAGATCATGTTTCCTTCTGTGGTCTCTGGTGTGGGTAGAGAGTCTATATTGTCCTGTGTGTTTTGTTGTTCTTGCCCTGCATAGTATGCTGGAATAGACTTTCTTGCCTTCCCCTTCTCCTTTTCAGCTTCCTTCCTTCCCATTGTGACTTCCTGTTTCTTAGTTTCTCAGGCTATGAGTTTAGGGCCTGATCCTTGACTTTGAATACCTCTGGGTGGCTAGTTTATGGCTAAGTTAGGGAAGTCAGTGAGGAATGTAGATGTGTAGGTGGGGGTGAGTCTGACCACTTCAGATTTCTGCCTCTATACCCCTGGGCAATAAGTAGGCTTTTGTTGGTGAGTTGAGGTAGGGCTTGTTGGGACCCCTCCCTCTCTTCTCTTCAGACTCCTGGCTGTCTCAGTTACACCCCTTCTTGGAGATTCTCAAGCCTGAGGCTATTTCCATTAACTTGGGATTTCAATCTGGGTGGGAGGCTTATCTTTGGGTTTTCTGCTTCATGTAGGAGGGGTGGGAAGATCTGAGCAGCTAGAATTTACTTTGCCATTCCAGCCCCTGTATTATACAGGCAGGCAGTTTCTAAACTTCCAGGCTGGGGGCCGAATGCAGCCAGGGAAGCCACTCTCTCCACTGGGGGCCCGACTCGACTCTCCTACCTGGCTCCAATGATCTTTTCCCTCCGCGAGATGACTGAGATTCGTCCTTGGTAAGTCTGCAGGCTGGGGCTTTTTCTCTCTCTGGTGTAGTCTGCTTGTCTGTTCTTAGGTCTGAGCTGTGCAGACCCCATGCGCTCTGTGCTTGACCTGTCCGGACACACTGGGCAACCTCCTGGGCTGGACTCTGCCACACTTCGTCTTCCAGTGGGCTCTGTCACTCCGGAATCCGCTCAGATTCACCCTTTGAGCCTTAGTGACTGAGGAGCTTAGTGAGGTTACTGCTTCCTTTCCGCCATCTTGGCTCTGCCTCCCCAGTTAGTCTATTTTTTAAGGTGTTATTTTCTTCAGTATTTTGTGGGGTCTTTTTTAGCAGGCTGTTGACTCACTTTTCGTGATTTTCTTGCATCATTCTCATTTCTCTTCCCAATTTTTCCTCCATTTATCTTACTTGATTTTCAAAATCCTTCTTGAGCTACTCCATGGCCTGCAACCAATTCACATTTTTAGAACCTTTTGATGCAGGAGTTTTGCCTTTTTTAACTTCTTCTGGTTCCATGTTTTGATCCTTTTTGTCCCCAAAAAAGGATTCTGTGGTCTGATTGCACCTCCTCATCTTGCCAACCAATTACTTGACTTTTGAGTTCGTTGCCCTGGTAGAACTCTTCTTCCAGAGTGGAGAGAGCTTTGTCCCAAATTGCTGGGTTTTCTCTGGGTTGTCAGATCTATGAGGAGGTCACCCTCCCTACATCCACCACAATCTCTGGCACACTGGTCACACACCCCAGGACCACCACCTAAGATTGTGATCCAGATCCAAGCAGCTCAACCAAGAGTGATTACCCTTTAAATGGTTGCTTGATCCCCCTGTGATCTGCAGGCCAGGAGCTCTAGAGGCAGCTACGTGGAAGCAGCTGCAGCTGCTGAGCTCCTCCCACCTCTTGCCCCAGGTGCAGGGGCTGGACTACAATGTTCTGTCACCCAGATCCAACAGTGTCCCCCACTGACCTTTTGTTTTCTCTTTGGTGTTTATGGGTTGAGAAGTCTGGAAACCACCATACCTGCTGGTGATTCACTCTTCAGAAGTCTACTCAGGCCAATCTGTGTTGCTAGTTAGGGCTGCCCCAGCTCTGGTCAGAGGCAGTACACACAGGACTGTGGTTGGCTCCCAACTTGATGCTATTGACCCTTCCCGTTAGCCTGCCAGGCTGCCTTCAGTGGGAGATTTGTTTCCCTCTGTCACTGTGGGTTCTGTAGCTCTAAAACTTGTTTAGAGTTATATTTTACGGGTATTAGAGGTGGTTGTGGCTGGGGCTCATGAAATTTCCTCCTTCTACTCTACCATCTTGGCTTTGCCACCTCTACCTATTACCAGCTTAATTTTCTTGAGGAAGTCCCCAAACCTCCCTGGCCTTCAGTGTCCTCAGCTCTAAAATGAACCGTTGGATCAGATGTTGTAGGCAGTACAGTGGGCTTGGAATCAGGATCTTGCTTGAGAGACTTCATAGCTATGCAACCCTGGGCAAGCTGCTTAGCCCCTATGACCCCCAGTTTCCTCCTCTGTGAAATGATGGGGTTGTGCTGGAAGGTCTCTTCCCTCACTTCTGTCTGGAGTCTTAGGATTCCATGACCTTGAAGATCCCAACTTCATGCAAATCTACAGCCCCATGACGCTGCCACTGATGGATTCTAGCCCCTCTCCAGAAATGGGGTGGCAGCGAATCCTCTGTGTGTGTTATCTAGTGTGATCCTCACAAGATCCCTGTGAGGCAGGGGCCACAGGAATCCTCTCCCCCCCCCACTTTATCGATGAGGGGGGTCATGTTACTAGTTACTCTTAGCAGCACCATTTGAACCTCGGGCCCCAGCTTGTTTGGTTGCCTTTTCCTTAGTGCATTTTGTTGCTCCCCATTATTATGGCACAAATCACATTATGCCAATTTTTGGCAAATATTCATTTATTCCATATTCAGGATCTGATTTGCCTCCAACTTTCCCTTTTGTCCCCTGTAGGTTTACATCTGAAGGCAGTCTGATGCCACAGTTCTATTCCATGTGTTATTGCCAAAGAATGAACACAAGGGGCTCCTCTTAAGGAAGAATACTTTAACTTTATGTAACCAGCATTTATCAAACATGGGCTGGGCATACACAAACATACATTGATAGTTTAATGAATTTTATTTATTGGTTAGCAAGCTTGGTTTTGGGAGACACTAAATCAGGGAACCATTTTCAATTCTTCCACAGAGAAACAATGCTATGCCTCACTTTCCCTATCTGAGAACAATTGGGTTGGATTAATGGCCTTTAAGTTTCCTTCAAATTCTAAACATATAATTCTAGATAAAATTTTCTTCCCTTGATTATGATGTCACAGGTCATCCGATAGGACCGAAAACTTTAGCTTATAAAAAGTTCCATGTACTTGTTACTTTGCCTAAATGGAAGGAAATGACCTGATTTATAGCCCACGGGAAGCTCTTGACTTAAGGCATCCATTATATATTATTGGGCCATTAAATTATACTTGGCAATTATTCCAATGCCATTTTCATGCTAGGTTGTTTTTTTCCTAGTACATTTTGGGGTGGGGTGAGGGTGGGCACTATTCACAATCTGAAACACCAGAGACTCTAGTGATTCTGGACTCTTGGGGAAGTGTGTGTGTGTGTGTGTGTGTGTGTGTGTGTGTGTGTGTTGAAGGAAAAGCACAGGATTATTTCTGAGATTCTAGCCTGTATCCCATTCAAAGGAACCCTGGAGAGTGGGAGGCTCTGTTCACCACTTGCAAAATTCTTTTGTACAGAATTATAGCAAGTATTCTTTTGAGTTATTTTATTTTATGAGCCAAAAAGCATGCTGTGAACAGTTATGTCCTAGTTAAATAAAACATAAGAATTAACCTGACTTCTTATAGAGTGATCTCCGTAATTATGACTGGGGCACATGGCAACGAGGTCTAAAAAGTAAACCATAAAGTGTCTTGTGAATGTGAGCATCTCTTGTGAGAGAAGCTATGACTTGTCATGATCCAGGCCAGGAAGGGAGTTCCTTTATGGATGGTGATGGTCTTGATAATGGTAACTCACATATGGAAGGCTTTAAGTTCCTACAGTGCTTGCCTTATACTCTCCTTATCACTTGGGGACTGCTAGTATTATTTATCTCCTTTATCCAGATAAGAAAACTGAGTTTCAGAGAGATAGCATGACACTTGCTCCTAGTCACGATGTTAGTATTAGGGCCAGTAGACACAGGCCTTCTGATATCGATCTATAATCAGAAAATCTGAGTTTGCAAATGAAACCGAAAGAAGAAATAACAGACAAAATGGTGAAAGATCCATTAATATTCCTATGGAAAATGTTTTTTCTCCATTAATGATAGTGGAGCCTCCATATTTACGATCTAAAATCAAAGTTCCTAATATGCATATGAGTAACTAAAAACCTTAAAGAAAACAAATTTGGAGAAATCAGGTGAACTAGATAGAGGGAGTTGCTTCTGGAGTTGACATAGTTTCAGAATCATGGATCGGCTGTCAAGATTTATGAAAGAGAGGAGGAAGGAGGGGAAAATATAGGCTTTATTACAATAAATCAGAACTCCCAAACAATTGCCTATTTACCCATCCTAATAAAATCTTATTGTGATCAATCTACACAGTATCTAGGGGAATCTTGATGAAGATATGAGAAGTGAACAAGCTGACTCTTGTAAATCAATCAATCAACCAATAGGCATTGATTAAAAACCTTTGATTCTAGCCACTGTGATAGGTGTTGGGGAGATGAAAAGTAAAAGTGAGATAAACTTTGTAAAGGGCTTAGCACAGTACCTAGTATATAATAGTTACTTAATAAATGCTCATTTCCTTCTTCCCCTTTCCACTTCCAAAGGAATAATTTTATTTTGGAGGTTGATATTATAGGGAAGATCATATCTTGACAGTCACAAAAATGACTTAAAAGCATAGATATTACAAGATCCTGATTTTTTTTATATTGTTGTTGTTGTCAATCAGATATAAATAAACCAAGCTATTCGATTCATTAGAGCTATATGCCTTCAAGATTTTCTTTTGAAAAATGGTTCTCATACACAAGACAAAAAGGCAAGATTCCTTAGGAGATGAAACAACAGAGATAACTTACTGGAGCACATTGAGTAGCAATATTAGCACATGCATGAAACAGGGAGACACACTCACCAAAGTTGTTTACCATCACCATGGAAGATTCTAGTACAGAGGACAAATGGAAGAGGGATTTCCTATAGAGAATGAAGTCTTTCAGATACTCTCTTTTCCAGAAACACTGTGCTGACTGCATCCAATCTTAGAACACTGCCAGTTCTTTTAATGACATTTCTAATTACTAAGACAGAAACTTGAATTTGACCAATGACCTGGGTCCAGTCATGAGCAGAAAGTAGAGACTGGATTGTATTGGAAAAAGGCAGA
Source organism: Gymnobelideus leadbeateri (assembly GCA_011680675.1). Lineage (NCBI taxonomy): Eukaryota > Metazoa > Chordata > Mammalia > Diprotodontia > Petauridae > Gymnobelideus > Gymnobelideus leadbeateri. Next base: position 260,769 of record WOXC01012146.1, on the reverse strand, counting down.
GTGATTGAAGAAGAAAGAACATTAAAAATGTCATGAGAAAAAAGGGCACAAGACATGGGCATTGCTGTAGCATGAAGAGATATGGAAGACAGACCACATGGAGTTAAGCAGAGGGTTTGTAGGAGGATATGGACAAGAGGGAAGCGATATGAGAGGACCTGATGGTTCACTCTCTGTACTAATAGAGGAAACACCCACGTTGGTATGAATGTAAATTCAGAGGAGCATATGAGAATCCCCCCACATACACACTTATCTTTGCAGTCCATTTCGAATAAGGTCCAGCACCCCAGATCTATTTCTAATCTTCACTTCTGGACATTTTAGCCTTTCTGATACTGAGGGGGGCCCATTGCCCCAAGGTCCCCGGTTTTATATTGTAAGCTACGATGGTTGATGTACTTGAAGAGTAGTAACCTTCCAACCAACTTTCCAGTGTTACACAACACCAGAAAGATGGAAAAGGAAGCTGTTAGACCACGTCCAGTGAAGAATTAGGAAATTCTGAAACTTATTTGAGAGTTAAGGACTGGATGAGATTGCTGGCCTTTGCTTTCATTCTATCACTTTATGAAAGTTCCACAGGTTTCTTATTAAACGCATGCTTTGTGTAAATTGAAAGGTCAATGAAAATTCAATTTTCACAAAATATGTGATCAATTTGAACATTTGGACCCAAGTATCTTTATTTTTGTTCACTGCAAAAGAGTAAGAATGCATTCCCAGTAGGGTAAAATACATTTTTTACTTAACAACTGACCTGGTTCAGGAAATAGTTTTGTTGCCCTCTCTGATATGATCTTTAACAGGAGAGTAGAAAGTGGTGAGCTCTTGGACCATGTCCATGGAACAATGCCTGATTAAATGAGTAAAATGTCAGAAAATTTTCAGTTCAGGTTAGACTCTTCACCACCTATTAAGCTGACAAATGATGAGAGCAAGACTTCAGCTGTCACATTATTTAGTAAGAGTCCAGTTTTCCTGTTTTTTTTTTTTTTTAACAATGATTGCATTCCCTTTTGTGCAATATTTTTGAAATATTATTAACCTACATGCCGGAGGTTGCTTAAGCTGCAAATTTATCAGCTAGCAAAACCATTATTATTGTTAATAACCCTTATTCACATTACCCCCAGAACAAATGGAATGCAGCACAGTAGGCGTATTGAAGCCTATTAAATTTTCACACATCATTAGTCCCTACCTCCCTCAAAGTTTTAGCATGGATTTTTTTTTTTTTATGTCAGTGTCTCCCCACTGAAGCCTTTTTGCTACTAAGCACCATTTTGAGTGAAATTTCATGCATTCTTAGCATAGTGTCATTTTGTTACCCTCTTGAAAAATCCATGAGATGTTGACATATGAAGTAGAGAGCAGTCTATGTAGTGGCTACATGGAACCAGGCATTGAAAATCTTGGCTACTTTCCAGGTTTCTGCAAGTCATATCATGTTTTCGGGCTTCACCTTGTCTAGGAGATGTGACTAGATCATGGTTTATTTAACCATCTTCCTCTTGCTGTACACATGTTCTAATTCTGGTTTAAAGTCAATGTGAATGCTTTTCTACAGAGAACATTTTCTTCCATTTTAATATTGAGTTCATTGAGAAAAAGTCTAGAGACAGTTTAATTCAGCTTCTGTTTATTCCAAGCAAATCACAATCCCCAACTCCATTAGTAGCATACTAGTACACTTGTCTGCCCAGAGACCTTCTGGACAATCTCATGACTGGAAGGTTATATCCTAGAGTTATTTGAATTTGCATCTCTATGAATATTAGTGATTTGGAGCATTTTCAAGTGCTCAGAGATAATTTATATTAATTTCCCCCAAGAAATTATATTCCTATTTGTCTACCATTTATTAAGAAAGCCAACACTCTTGTAAAGTTTAGATTTATTTATTTATTTATTTATTTATTTATTTATTTATTTATTTATTTATTTATTTATTTATTTATTTATTTATTTTTTAAGCAATTGGGGTTAAGTAACTTGCTCAAGGTGACACAGCTAGTCATTTGATTTATGCGTGGGGGCTCATTTTCTGAGGCCGGATCTGATCTCGGGTCATCCAAACTCCGAGGCCGGTGCTCTTACTCACTGCGCCACCTAGCCGCCCCTTTAGGGCAATTGGGGTTAAGTAACTTGCCCAAGGTGACACGGCTAGGTTTTTGTTTGTGTGGATTAAGTATTGGAGGCCGGCTCTGAACTCAGGTCCTTCTGACTCCAGGGCCGGAGCTCTATTCACTGCGCCACCTAGCCGCCCCTAAAGTTTAGATTTAAAAATAAAATAAAATAAAATACATATTCAAAATAGTTATACCTAATTGATATGTTTTACTTTTACTTTGTATACACTTATACCATTTTATACATTTTTATTTTTGTATGAAATACCTTTATTTTATTAAATCATATCTACTGTATAGCTGATAATTTCTGCAGTTGTTTAATATTGAACAACCTTATTCAGCCTAATAACTGATGTGATTATATCTTCACCTTATTTTTTCTAATTTAAAAATTATCTTTGACAATTTGGAATATATGGTAGCTATGATATAAAATATCAATATAATCACAATATAATCCCATAAGAAGGGAGCAGATTTTTATTTAATCATCACAATCTGAAAAAAAAAATCCCTTCTTTCATTTTTGGAATATTTTAAAATAGCAATCTATTGTACACCTTCGATTGTGATTCTGGATTAAGTATTTTGTTTCTTTCATTGCTTTTCTATTTTTATTTATTATTAAATGATTTTGATAATGATGGTTCTCTTTGTATTTTGAGTTTTTTTCTTGACATGCTTATATATTCTAAGTAAATTTGGTTAATGACTTTTCTAATTTCACTAAGTAGCACATTGATATTTTGGTTGATATTGTATTGAATTTATTGATGTACTATTGGTATTTGGCTTGGGATATAATCATAGCTAACATGTATATCAGTAATTCATTTCTTCCTTTATTACTGTTGGGATCATTTTGTAGTTGTCTTCATATATTTCTTATTTAGTTTAATAGATAATTGCTAATTTGATACTTTTTTGGTCTTTAATCTAAATGGTAGTTCTCTATCAATTTTTCTTGGTTTCTATAAGTAACACACATTTATTTTATGGTCTTGTCATCTTGGTAAAGTTATTGTGGTTATTGAATTTCTTTGATTTTTCTAAAACATATGTCATCAAATTAGAGCTGAGCACACTTTAGACTCTTCTTTGCCAAATGTTTGTGGCCATAACTTTTTCTTACCTTATTCCCTTAGCTAGAATTTCTGAAGCTGTGTCAAATAGTCATGATGAGGATGGACAGGACAGTTTTAGAAAAGTTTATGGAAATGCTACAGATGTTTCTGTATCACACATGAGGGTGGCTCTTGGTTTCAAGTAATTTTTATCAGGTCAAAGAAAAATTCAAATTTAAGCTTTTAGTATTTATCATTAATAAGTTTTGTATTTGTTAAAAATCTTCTCTATATCTATGATTATTTCCAGACATTAAACCATTATAATATTCCTGTTAATCTTTCTTGATCATAATAGATATTTTATTTAGAATGTTGGCTAAAATTAGATAATATTTCTAAAGTGCTTTGCAAAACTTAAGGTACAATAGGAATGCTAGCTCTGAGTATGATAATGACTATATGTTTATCACTATCTTGTTTATACAGCCCAGAGTTATCTTTTTGGCCTTATGTTTTCTAAGCTTGGGAATCAAGAACCAGATACACTTTATACCAAAAAAGTGAGAGAGTTAAATATTTCTCTGCTTTTATAAACAGCTGATGAATACAGAACTCCTCTAGTCTTAAATATTGGAGAAATTACGGTACTCTGTCCCAGTAACTTTTTACATGGCAACAAATTTGGGTCTATTGCATTTCTTCTTCTGATCAGTTTATTCAGCTTCTCTATTTCCTTTTTGGTCCATTTGAGGACATTGTGGGTTTTTTTTTTTTTTGGTAAATATTCATGCATTTTCCAAATAGACTCCCTTTTGTTGCTATCCAGCTGTGCTATAATAGTGCCTCAGAGTTTTCTGGTGTGTGTGTGTGTGTGTGTGTGTGTGTGTGTGTGTGTGCATAAGCATCTTTGAGATCTTCCCTTCTTCAGTTCTGATTGTGTTTTTCTTTCTCCCTTAAAAATTAGAGATAAGTGTGTGGAGAGGCACTGAACCTGTAATTTCATTGGTACAAGAAACTCCTAATGAAAAATTTCCTTTTACCAGTTTAGGTCAGCATCTTTCCTGTGCCTTATAGTCTTAGTAACCTGCCTAGGGTGCACAGTCAGTACATGTTAAAGGGGAGGCTTGGTCTTATGCTGAGGCCTGCTCTCTCTCCCCTGCATCATAGTGTATCTCTTTGAAAAATTACCATTTTAATTTTTTGTATGTGTTTTTTGTTTTTACAAATAGTTGTTGATTTTATATATCTCTATCAGTTCACCTTTTTTCATTTGGTATATGATTAAAAAATATTTTCTCCTTACTTTTGATTTATTTACTTGTTCATTTTGTAATTTTGTTAACTACAAACTCAATTATCTTAATTTTCTCTCTTGTTAATGTTCAGCAATATAATAACTTCAATAAATATAAATTTGACTCGGAGCATTTCTTTGGTTGCACCTCATAGATTTTTACATATTCTATGAAGATTGTCATTACATTTAAGATAGTTATTGATTCTATAATTTGCTCTCTAACCTAGACATTATTTAGTACAATTTAATATTTTTCATAAATTTTATATATATATATATATATATATATGTAGTGGGGGTGCTTTTTTTGGATCATTATGATGGGAACTGAGTGATTATAGAGAAACTTAGGGGCATTGTGTCAGGTGGCAGTTTAAGAAAGATTTTATTTTACATGATTTGGAGGTACCGCTAGAGGGGTCCTGTAGATTCTGCATTTGCAATCTAGAGAGAAATTGAGACGCTGGAAAGGGAACACAAAGTTATGGGTTTCTATAGGATTTAAACATAAGCACAGTCAATAATAATGGCTAAAATTCAACATAGTGTTTCATTTAAGACTACAAATATTACCTCATAATGCAATGAAGTTCAGCAGATTTCAAGGCCACATGTATTGGGATCATCATAACTATGAGCTAGTTACAGTAGTTACATAGAGTGAGGTGGGACCCCATACCAGCTAAGTCAGAACCAGGGAGTTTGTAGGGAGGCAGGGACAATAAGTCAGTCAGTCAATAAGCATTTTTTATATAGCTACCATGTGCCAGACACTTTGCTAAGTGCTGGAGATACAAAAAGAGGCAAAGCACAGTTTCTACCCCCCCAGGAGTGCACAATCTAATGGGGTGATTGGAAACAAGCAAGTATGTATAAATAAGCTCTATACAGGCTAAATCAGAAATAGTTAACATTGAGAAGGCATCAGGATTAAGAAGGGTTGGGGAAAGCTTTCTATAGAAAATGGGATTTTAATTGGGACTTGAAGGAAGTCAGTAGTTGGATATGAGGAAGAAGTGAGTTCTCCAGGAATGGGAGACAGACAGAGAAAGATCTGAGCCTAACCCAACACCAGGTTTGGGTATTAACCTGAGGATAAGGCAGGGGAACATCACAGTGCCTAGCTCATAGTAGGAGCTTAATAAATGCTTGTCGATTTGTTGATTAATCACATTCAAATATTTAAAGAACATTCTCTGAGAAAAGGATCATAACGAGTCTTCTCAGCACCAGAATACAGAACTACATGCGATGTGTCCAAGCATCAGAGGCATATTTGGGCTTCATATGAGGGAAAGCCTCTGAACAGTTGTAGCTGTCCAAAAGTGCAAAGGACTCCCTTGGGAGGGAGGGAGTTCCCACTCTCTGGAGGTCTTTAAGCATGCCTCTCCCCCATGACATTGTGTGCTCCTTAAGAAAGGGACTGTATTTCACCTTTCTTTGTATTCCCTCCATTTAACAGTTTCTGGCATATAGTGGGTGCTTAATAAATGCTGTTTGACTTGACTCAGTTTCATATTTGAATCTTTTATCAATGTCAGTCTAGAGACAGGAAGTCAGTATTGTCTTCAGGGTGGATTTCCCTAGGGAAGCTTATAGACGTTTTATAAAATTTGGGGGTGATAGATACAGCTATGTGTCTTTTGGTGTCCATATTGAAGGTAGAGGCAGATCCTTTGGGTAAATAGAAGGGAATCAAGAATTTGTAGGGTCAGACCCTGGGGTGGGTAGGAAGTTCAAGCCTGGTCCAGGAGAGCATTACCTCTTTGTCATTAGTGCTCACATCCTTTGTGACCTAGTCAAAAACTCGGGACAGAGGTAGTCCTGGTCAAAGGGATCATCACAGCTTGCACATGCAGGAACTAATTACAAGGGCAGGCATGGTGAGAGTGGAAAGGGGCCCACTGAGATGAATGAGTTACTGCAATCAGTTCTCTCTTAGTGAGAATCAGATGCATGAAAGAATTTCTCCTCAGTAGTTTCTCCACTTTTTGAAGGATGAAATTGTCAGTGAGGCAAATGACAAAGTTATTAGTTCTCTGAGAGACAGACAGAGAGGGCACACTTCAGAAAACATCTGAAAAATTCAAGTCTCCTATCACTATCACGTTCTGCCTTTTTGCCACACTTGTGATCTGTTATTCAAGCTTCTCTTCTAGTTCCTCTTTCTGGCAAGGTGGTTTGTAGTTCCATCCTTGTGATGCCCACACTGTCCTCTTCCTGGAGTCATAAGGCTTTAGAAATGAAGAATATGGGAGGTGACAGAAGGTCTTGTTGGACTGTACTGGATTGCACCCAAATGCCTCATTTTACTGAGATCTGTACAACCCTGTGAGTACTTCACCAGCTAAAGCTAGTCTCAGCTTCTGCTGAGAGAGGAGAAAACCAGGTTCATTTTCCGCACAGGCATTCTCTTTACTTCTGTGGGCTGAACTGGTTAGATTAAAGAAAAAAAAAACCCAAGAAACACTGGGATGGGAACATTTCTGTATTTATCAGCAAGGCTGTTTCTATGGCAATAATGCTCCTCTACCTCTAAGTCCATTTTAGCTTTCTCTTAAAAAATATTTTGTTATATTTTAAATTATGCACTGTCTTCCTCCCCACCTCACACTAGAAATGGCCACCAATTGATGTAGATTTACAAATATATGTAAAACAATACTATGCGTACTTCTATTTATCAATTTTTCTCTTGAGGTAGATAGCATCTTCCTTCATGAGTCCTTTGTAGTTGATATGAATATTATTTAACTTCCCTTCTTTCCTCCCTTCCTCCCTCCCTCCCTCTCTTCCTCCCTCCTTCCCTTCCTTCCTTCCTTCCTTCCTTCTTTCCTTCCTCCCTCCCTTCCTGCCTTTATTCCCTCCCTCCCTTCCTTCCTTCCTCCCTTCCTCCCTCCCTCTCTTCCTCCCTCCTTCCCTCCCTTCCTCCCTTCCTTCCTTCTCTCCCTCCCTCCCTTCCTCCATCCCTCCATTCCTTCCTTCCTTCCTTCCTTCCTTCCTTGTTAGTGGTAGTTATTGTTAGTTAGTTAAGTGTCATCAGTCAGTCATCAGTTTCATTGGGCATTGTTCATGGTCGTTGGTGTTAGTCAGTTGGTGTTTCAGTTTCAGTTATGTTTATTATTTAATTTATTATTCTTATGTTGGTTTTGTGGTAATCATCATCGTTTAGTTAGTTGTTATTAGCTGTTAGTTTGATGGTTTATCAGTTGGTGTATCAGTTGGGTTTAGTTTATTAGTTATTCATCGTAGGTCAGTTATTGGTTTTTAGTTGGTTATTGGTCATATATTAGTAGTCAGGTTAGTTGTTTGTCGTGTCATCGGTTCTATTTGGTTTCATTATTTTCCTTCCTTCCTTCCTTCCTTCCTTCCTTCCTTTCTTCCCTTCCTTCCTTCTTCCTCCCTCCCTCCCTTCCTTCCTTTCTTCCTTCCTTCTTCCTCCCTCTCTTCCTCCCTCCCTTCCTTCTTTCCTCCTCCCTCTCCCTTCCTTCCTTCCTTCCTTCCCTCCTTCCTTCCTTCCTTTCTTCCTTCCTTCTCCCTCCCTTCTTCCTCCCTCCCTTCCTTCTTTCCTCCCTCCCTCCCTCCTTCCTTCCTTCCTTCCTTCTTCCCTCCCTCTCTTCCTCCCTGCCTTCCTTCTTCCTCCTTCCTTCCTTCCTTCCTTCCTTCCTTCCTTCCTTCCTTCCTTCCTTCCTTCCTTCCTTCCTTTCTTCCTTCCTTCCTTCCTCCCTCCCTCCCTCCTCCCTCCATCCCTCCCTCCCTTCCTCCCTTTCCCTTCCCTTCCTCTCTCCCTACCTTCCTTTCTTCCTTCCTTCTTCACTCCCTCCCTCCCTCCCCCCTCCCCTCTTTTTTTCACAGTCTCTGTCTTGGACTGGAATTTTGTTGCATTCTAGGATCCTTCTCCTCCTAACCCCCATGAGCAGGGCTGTCTTGAACATGTAAATTCCTCTCCACCTTGACCTTCAGTCTTGGCACAGATTTGGCTTTTGTTATTTGAGACTGTGGGTTCTACCCATGAAAGTTCTATTAAATATTTGAAGAAGAGCACTCAGAAAATGGAATTTGTATTTTAAAATGCAGCCAAGCTTGCTCTCAGGCCTTCCCCTACAGATGTACAGTTACATGACTGTCATCTGGAAGTAACACCAGAGTTCCACCTGCGTGCTGATGCAGATTTGGGGCCTGCTGGCTGTGTGAGTGGCCCCTTTCGGTGTCTTGTTAGTGTTTCCATTTTAAGCTTGATTTTCTAGGGTTTTATAAATTGATTGTAAAACAGTGCTGTGCATGAGCTGAAATGTGTCATCTAGGGCCTGTGCCTTGGAGCAACTGACTAAGGGCATGATCTGCCGAGGAATATTAATCACACACAGTGGAACAATGCTGGAGCAGCCTTGAAAGCTCTGCAGAGCCCCCTGAAAGGTTGGAGAGCCATTCCAAGTGTAAGCCCTTTGGCTGATATGCTGTGAGTGCAGATTCTCCTCTGTCACTGCCTTTTTTCCCCTGAAGTCACTGTGCTTCTGAAGGATCCACTTTCAACCCATGCCTTCTTCACTGCTGAAGGTCATCCTGCCCCAGCAAGGATTCAGGGGCCAGATCCAGTGTGATGTGCCCCAGATTTCAGAGTGTCTCTTTTATAAGTAACAAAATTAAAGGGAATGAAAAAACAGAATTGGTTCAGTAGGATTGTTTCCGAAGGACTTCATGAAGATATATACATATATACATCTGGGTATACATATATGCTCACCTAGACATACATACATGCACCTTTCATTATCTGGATTGTTTGATTGACGGTTACCCCCTCTATATAACCGTAAGACCTATGTCTTTATTTATTTACCATAATAACAATTTTGGAATCATAGCCCAGAGGATCACCCGTATGGGACCTGAAGCTCTGAGGACATCTAGATAAGAAAATTCAGTAAATAGGACAAAATTGGAACAAAGAAGAGGGGTTTATTTTTCTTAACAGACCTTCCTTTCCCTGATGTATTTTTCCTTGCCAAACTGTATTCTGTTTTGTAGAAAGTTGCACACTGGGATGACAGTGAAACAATAGTCCCGGTGGCACCCACTTTGAGAACAGTGAAGGCCTGCTCAGCACCATTTGGGGCTCCTTTTCTTCAGGGGTAAGCCTTTGGCTAAGGCTGCTGAGGAGTAGTTTGAGCCTTGCTTCCGGCCACTGCTGTCTCAGAGGAGAAATGGCATTTTCACAAATAGATGTGATTGGGAGCCATCCCCGGCTCTGTCCTCAGATGCTGTTAGTCCTGTAAAAGCCCCCGTTCCCAGCCACAGTCTCTGAGTGGATCAGCCTTCTTATGCGCTCTGTGGATTGAGGATTGGCCTGGAGACTTTGAGCTGATTAACCTTGTGACTCATTTTATTGTTCAATGCTCTTCCCCCCTTTCTTCTCTGGTTTTTGCCTGTGATCCCTCCTTTCCCTCCTACTGGAGATTCCTTGTTCTAGTTCTCATTCCTTCTCTTCCTGCCTCTTGCCTCCACTACAAATGGGGCTGTTTCTTTTCCCCAGACCCCACTGCTTCTTCCTTTATTCCCTTTCTTCTCTTCTCTTCTTTCCTCTCACCTTCTCTCTTTCCTCCAGTTCTCCCCCTTTGCCCATCACTGGACTCCATGGCCTGGAAGGGAGAGAGAGGATCCCAAGTGTACATGGCTCTGCCTCACTTCAATCCAATCCAGGAGCAAATGGAGCCATCCGCTGGGATGTCTCTGTTCCTCTGGAAACAAGACAAACCACAACAATCACCTGGCAAGATACCTCTGCTTGTATTTCAAAGATGGCGGCTTAGTTTAATTTTTTTAAGTTATTGTTTATTTTTAACATTCTTTAAAAATATATAATGGAGAGCTCTCTAAGAACCATGAAGCCTTTTCTTTCTGTCTTCAAAGAGCAAATGTCATTTAGCCTCTGCATACCTTCAGTGTGGATGTTGTTGCATCATGATGCTCTTGGAGAGAAGCATGTAAACCTTCTCCCTCCAATAATAAATTCTGATTTTAGTTCCTAAATTTCTTTTAATGAATTTTCTGGTCTCCTTGATTTAAATTATCTCTGTAGCACAAACCTAGAGCTGGATGGAGCCTTTGAATTTATTAAAAATAATTACCTTACATTACAGGTGAGGAGACTAGGGAACATGCATGTGAAATCACGTGAGATGACTTGTCCAGGGTCATAGGGCAAGTTAAGCAACAGAGCCAGGATTCAGACTGGGGTGCTCTGGCTCTTAATTCCATGCTTTCCCTACCCGAGTGATTTGGTTCAGAATGAGCTGGCTGTCTTCATCTGCCATGACGCACTAGCTGGCTGTATCTGACCTACTCTAGGCAGGGGCACCTGATGATTCCAGACTTAGAACTGTCATGTTCCCTGTGCTGCCATCCAGGAGATAGGGGACTGGCTTCCCTTCATGATGGCAATTGGATTTGGGATAAGACCCACTAAGGATCCAGGCCTACTACTGCCAGGACCTCAGAACTATGGGACCCCTCAGAGCCCTCTGGCTCCCTTGAGCTTGACCCAGACTCCCCTTTCTAACCTTCTGACCAATGGTTTCTAAGGAGTGCTTGAAGGCCTCTAGTGAGGAGGACCCCACCCAGTGGAGGCAGCCCATTCCACTTTGGGATAGCTTCCATACCCAGTATTCTTAGTTTGGCTCCCTGTAGCCAAACAGAACAAATCGAATTCCTTTTCCTTCATAGGATGACCCTTGGCATACTTGAATGAAGCTCCCATAAACCCCCTTAATGTTCCCCCTTTTTTCATTTTAACATTTTTGCTTAAAGTTTTGGGTTCCAAATTGTATCCCACACTCCTTCCTTCCTCTCTCTGAGATGGTATACAATGAATCTTTCCTTTTTGAAGGCAGGTAGCTCCAGTTCCTTTCATCAACATGATTCTCCAGTGGGGTGATCTCAAGCCTTCACAATTGTGATTGCCCTCCTCAGATGTTCTCTAGCTTTCCAAGGTCCTCCCACAAAATGATCTCACAAGTGAAAAGAATACTCCAGATTTAGTCATAGGAAGGAGAGAATAGTGAGGCTATTGTGCCTTTCCTCGGAGACTGCATCTGATTTATTCTCTATTTACCTAGTGGTCATAAGCTTGTTAGCGTGTCATCTCCTCTTGGAATGAGAACTTCTGGTGGGCAGGGATTGTTTCCTCCTTTCTGTGCAGCCTCAACACTGAGCAGTCTCTGGCCCAAGACAAACACTTGACAAATGCTTCTTGCCTTGACTCACTGGCCCTTGACATGCTGCACGTCAGTGGAAGCTTTTGGGCGCTATATTGTTCCCTTGGATTATTTGAGCTTGAAGACCTCCAGGTCCCCCACATGCTTTTAGAGGGGCTGCTTTGCAGATCCTTCTCCTTCGCCTTGTACTTGGAGAAGTAACTTTTGTGATCCAAGTGTAAGACTTTACATTTATAGCTATTAAATTTCCTCTTATTTGATTTGTGTAAAAATATAAACTTTTAGGATCTAATCCAATCCCATAAGCATCTATTAAGTACCTACTATGTACTTGGTTCTATAGGTACTATGGAGAGAAAGGTCAAGCTTTGCAAATCCTGCTTCCAGGGAGTTAACTCTTCCTTGGGGCCAGGGAGGAGGGTGCCTGGAAGCAGAGGAGTATGTACATGGCAGTTTCAAGGGGAGGCAGGAAACGCTTCCTATAAGAGAGGACAAATAGAACCTTGAAGGAAGCCAGAGATTCTAGAAGGCACGAATGAGGACAGAGAGCATTCCAGGAATAGGTACAGCTTATGCCCAGGTATAGATATGGGCTGCTGAGTGAAGAGTTTGGGGAACAGTAAATGGGCCAGTTTAGTTGCTGGATGCAGCTAATGGCAAAGTAGATAGAGTGCTCGGTCTAAAGTCAGGAGAACCCAAGCTTAAGTCTGGCCTCCCATACTTCCCAACTGGAGGATCTTGGGCAAGTCACTTAATGTCTAATTGCTTCAGTTTCCTCAACTGCAAGATGGAGATACAGAGCTGGGATTTGTCTTCCTTCTAGAGAGGTTTCTCCACCCAAGTCACTTCCTGTTAATCTAAGGCAGTGTTTACAGATGCAGACTCACAAGTTACCACCCTAGAGCCTGGTGGATAGTTGAAGCCCAGCCTATTTTGCTACATGTATGTTCAAAGTTTATTTGCTGTGTGTTATTTTAAAATCTGGCCATCTCCCATCTTGCCTATATGAATATGAAAATATTTATATTTGTATATATGAACATTTAAATCTGAACATCTCTATTTGCATTCATTGAATGTATTTTATATTGGCCAGTTAGGGCCTTCTATGAGGAAATTTATCCATATTAATAGTGAAATTAAAATACAAGCATATTTACAGTTAGTCATTTAAATAGCATCTGTACTCAATTAAGGCAAGTAATTAGGAAAATGTTTATCTTGCTGCTGTATGCTCTTTCCAGCATGATCGAGAATGGAATTCTCAAAGCCGAGGAACCCAGCAGGGACTAATTCTGAGACTTTGTTGTATATGATGTAAATATGGACAAAGGGAGGTGGTGACTGGGATTCTCTATAGAATTTCTTCGTGAGATGTAATAATTAGCTATTCCTAGCGTTACCTGGGAAAAAAAAGACCTTGAGGAAATGATCTTGTTTTCCTTTCTTTGTACTCCTCAATTTGTGAAGGGACAATTTGTGTGAACCAGAGGTTTCAGGCTTATGAGTTGGAGGTGAGGGGTGGAGATAGAGAAAGGGTGATAGAGACAGGGGATGCTATCTGTCTTCATCCCTTTTCCCAATACTTGATACAAAGTATGACTATTCCTCCCTGTTCATTTCAAAAAGGTGTCAGGGTCAAAATGGAATTGGTTGGGGCCTCACTAGGCTTTCCTGTTGACCAGGAATCTTTTCTCTTATAGGCAGCTAGGTGAACAATAGATAGAAGACTGGAAATCTAGCTTTAGACACTTAATAGCTGTGTGACCCTAGGCAAGTCACTTAACTTCTGTTTACCTCAGTTTCTTCATCTGTAAAATAAGGATAATAATAGTAACTACTTCTCAGAGTTGTGAGAATTAAGGGCAATAATATTTACAAGGTGCTTAACACAGTCTCCAGCACATTTTAGACACTTAATAAATAGTATTTCCTTTATTTCCCTCTCCCCCTCCCTTCCTTCCTTCCTTCCTTCCTCCCTCCCTCCCTCCCTTCCTTCCTTGCTTGCTTCCTTCCTTCCTTCCTTCATTCCTTCCTTCCTTCCTTCATTCCTTCTTTCCTTCCTTCCTTCTTTCCTGATGACCTGAACATGTATCCATGGGGTTGGAGGAGGGCCTTCTTCTATTTGGTCATTTTGGTCACTGTTGCCTGGAATCGGGACATTTCTTATTATATCTCTACTTAAATGGACATACATTTTGCATGAAGATTTGTTTTCCTGAAATAGGAACATATTTTAAATCTTCCCACTGCATATAATCACAGTTGGCTTTATCAATGCACTCTATAGGACAAAGTCATATTTAAAGCAGGCAGAGGCATCCAGGGAATCCCCTGGATTCTCCTGATCAGTTTTTCTCAGACTCTTTTCCTTGGTGGCATCTTCAGCCCCACAACCTCTCTACCCAAAGCCCATTCAGAATTATTTATAGTTGACAAATAAATCCAGTCATGGAGCAAAGAAGGACAATAGGCAGGTGGGGACCATGGAACATTTGTTGGGAAGCAACCAAGCCTTTGGATCCTGAAGGTGACTGGGAACCACTGGAGTTTATTGATTAGGAGGCTGACATGGTGGTACCTGTGCTTTATGAAGACAACTTTGACAGCCACATGGAGGATGGACTGGAATGGAGAGAGACTTGAGGCAGAAATACCAACTAGCTGTATATAGCAATAGTACAGGAATAAGGTGGGTGGTGGCAGGGTTAAATGAGAGGGGGGGAAGATATGTGAGAGGTGTGGCAAAGGTAAAATCAATAGCACTTGACAAAAGAATGAATTATCAGGGGTGAGAGAGAGTGAAGGGTTGAGGATGACCCCTAGGATGAAAGCCCGGATATTTGTATCCTCAACGGTAACAGGAGTGAAAGATAGTGAATTCAGTTTTAAAGGTATTAAGTTTAAGACGTCTATGCCATCTCCAGTGTGAGATGGCCAATAGGCATTTACAAATGCAAGATTGAAGATCTGCAGAAATGTTAGGACTGCACAGGAAGATTTGAGACTCATTAATACAGAGGTGATAAACAGAATCTGGGAGTTGACCAGCATGGTGGGTCCTGCACAAGCTTCCTTCCTGGCAGAAATCAAAGTCTCACCTGGACAAAGGTAGGCAGGATTCCTGAGACATCTATCAAAGCCTCTCCAAGAGTTGCATATGTGGATGTTGGTGTAACATAAAGAGGTAATACATCTTACAAACAACCCCTAAATATTATTTGTCTAGTTGAAATGATTTTTTTTGCAAACTCTGATCCCTTTATCACTATTCCTTAAAGAGGAAAGGATAAATCTTATATCCAAAGGCTTGGTTGCTTCCCAACAAATGTTCCATGGTCCCCACCTGCCTGTTGTCCTTCTTTGCTCCATGACTGGATTTATTTGTCAACTATAAATAATTCTGAATGGGCTGTTTCATGTTGAAAGCCCTTCATAACCAGCTCCTTCTGTTCGCATCTTACAACCTTTCTACCAGACTCTGCAATCCTGTGGTTTTTAGCTGCTTATTGTTCCTAGCACAAGATGCTCTGTTTCTAACTCTGGCTGTCCAACATGCCTAGGATGTCCTCCTTCCTCATCTCCTCCTCCTGGACTCCTTCAAATCTCAGACAAAATCTCACCTTCTACAGGAAGTCTTTCTCAATCTCACTTAATTTTGGTGACTTTCCTCTATTAGTTATTTCAAATTGATCCTCTCTGTATCTTGTTTGTATGGAATTGTTTGCATGTTGTCTGTGAGCTCCTTGACAGGAGGGGCTATCTTTTGTTTTTCTTTGTCTCCCTAGTACTTATCTCAGTTCCTGACACACAGTATGTGCTTAATAAATGCATATTTATCTCCTCATTTCTCCTCAAAGAGGGGCACCAGATTAGAATTATATCTGACTTAAGTATTCCTTGTCTCAGGGAATTTAATTTTTGGTTCACGAGGCTGTTCTGGTCATTGCCCCTTAAAGAGGAAGAGGTATCTTGTATCCTAAAGAGGAACTTGTATCCTAAGGCATATTGTGTTTTTTTTTTTTAATTACAAATTCCAGTTACACAAAAGAACATCACAAATAGTAACATGAATAAATTTATTTTGTGGGGGAGAGATCAAACAGAAATCAGAGCAGTTATATAGGTAAGAACATATCAGAAATTATATAAAGTGAATGAGCTCTCCCATTTGGAGAGATATTGTAACACAAGAAGATAGCCCAATCTCAACCAATGGGACATCCCCTGAAATCTCTAGGGGATGAGGTAGAGATCAGGTGCATGCTGTAGGGTTCTTAGTCTAGGCTCTTTTTCTCCCAGGACTGGAGTCCTCATTATACCCTTTCTTCAAGCAGGAAGCAAGCAAAAAGGTTGCTTCTTCTTCCCAAACTCTCCTGCCAGTTTTTTCCTCCCATTTGCATATGTTTTGAAATTATCCTTTTCATCATTGAGGATAATGCAAATGATTCATGCTCCATGTCCTGAGTTACTTATTGAAGCCCAATGTATTAATAACAAAAAATTGTACTTTATGAGCATCCTTATTCATCATATATATATTTTCCTAACAAAGATGGCTCATTGGGGAGTTCTGGGAGCATAAACTACAGAGATAAAATCAGGAAACTGTTGATGCTAAGTGGAAAATGTGTAGTTAATTTATTTTTAAGAGTCCCAGCAGGTAAATATAATTAATTGGTTGTCTCTTCCTTCCTCAGATATAGGATTTAAAGAGTGTTAACAAGCTTCTCATCAGAAAGCAAGTAGGATTTAGTAGTGGCTTGACCTGTCTTGACCTAGCAAGGCAGGTTACCTGAGGAGGTAACTTGTCAGATGGCACTGAAATAGTAGGGACTCAGCCTAAGGAGAGAAGATGATTATATTAAAACAAGTGTGTGGCTATAGAGTAGTGGATTGTTTCCTCTGGCCAAACCCCAGGCAGGTGTAAAACAAACATGAGGGGTGGGTTTGTGATTGCTATCACATGACATTTTTGTTTTGGTGCCCTCTTCCCAGGGACTGCACAAAGTTGTGTCTTTGAAATGGAGCCGTAGGCTGAGGTGGCCTATCCCAAAGGCAAGAGCTGAGTCGAGTTGGCTTCTTATGAATTAGGCCAGCACAGGATGCAGACAACGCTAATTAAGGAACAGCAGAGGCTTTGGATTGGTGAACAAGTGGGCACGGATTGACCGTGTGCCTTGATCAGAGCCAGCAGATAATTGTCTAGCTTTTGTTGGCAGGGAACCATAGTCAGAAGAATCCTGAATGGAGTCTCAGGGGCCTTAGGTGCAAGCCATACCCCTGGTCCCTATCACTTGTGTGATGCTGGGTAGGGCACTCACTCCTCTTTAATTTTGGCTTTCTCTCATGCTAAATGAGAGGGGCAGTGTTGACATCGTCTTTAAGGACTGTTCTAGCTCTGACATTCTCTGATTCTCTGCTTACTTATACTTCTATGAGTTAAATATTCTTAATGTGAGCTTAGTAGGTCTTCACATGCTTCCTTTTAAAATATATTTTTCTGAAAACCAAACATTTATTTTCTCTCCCTTCCCTCTTTTCTTCCCCAATGGAAAACAACAACAAAAAAGTTAAATCCTTTGTAATACATATGCATAATACATACACATAAGCAAAATCAGTTCCGTATCAGCTTTGTTTAAAATTGTGTGTGGTATATTAAAATAATGGGATCTTATTGTATCATAAGAAATGATGGAGGGGATGGAATTCTGGGAATACTCATGTGGGCTTAGGCAGAGTACAGTGAGCCATCAGGAGAACAATGTTTGCTTCAGGTACTTCTGTAGACATCAGCATATTGGGAACACTTCAGCTGTAGCATCAAAGGAAGCCAGGCATGGCTGCCAATTCCCAAAGCTCTCTTTAGCCACAGACTGCTTGGTCACCCAGCTGAGCTTTCACTCTTCCATTTAAAAATTACCCTGTTATAATTCCATATTAATTATGTGTGTGTGTGTATGTCTATCTGTACTGGGTACTTCTACACATCTCCCTAGGATACAGCTCTCTTTCAACAGGAAAATATCTAAACAATTTGATGATATTTCCTCTAAGATAGAAAAACCAAGAGCGTTTTTCCTTTATGGGTGGGTGGGGGATTAAAAACTCAGAGGAATTTATTGGTTGCTCTCTGTTGAGACAATAGATACTACTGGAATGGGGATTGGAATTGAGTCAGCCTTAACACTTCAGATCAAGCGTGCAAGACATGAAGATCTCCATGTTTGTCTAATTGTTGTGATTATCTGTTATCAAAATAGAGTGGATAAAGGCCAGTCAGACTTATTTGTGAGTTCAGTGAGGACTGTGTGAAGGTTGCAATGTCCATGCCAAGGGAGACGAGGATTCTGGTTCTGAAATCTGTGACATGTTCTAGCCAGGATATTAGCTATCCGAATGTTCTGCCATGTGGTCAGCCACTGGGGAATATGAAGCTTTGGGATGAAAAAGGAGTGTTTTTCCCTCATAATTGCTTCTCTTGAAAGTGAAAGGAAAGTATTTCAAGCTATCTATGTGTCATTGGTTGTGATCAATACCTTGTTAGATTCACTTGTAGTTATTAGAGAGTGTCATAAAGATTCAATTTTCTGTGGTTCCCTGGCACTGTGAAGGACAATTGGGTTATTGTAGAAGTTACAGATTTAAGGGCACTAAAACCTTCACAGATTGTGTTCCTTGTCAAACCCTGATGCTTTTGAGCCACATATTGGGTTTTTTTTTTCATTTTGTTTTGCTCCAAATGGGTCTCCAGTGCCTCAGTTACTTACTTCTTCATGGTAGAGTCCATGCTCACCAAGGTACAGAGGCTGATTCAGGCCCTTTAGATCGCTTCACTTTTTTCTGCAGAAGTTGATGGATCATGCCCACTATACATACAAGGAGACCCTAGTGACTTGGGGAAACTAATGTTCCTCTCCTACTTATGTCTGGGGAGTGATTTAGTCAACTAGAAGAACCAGAGGGGATTAGTTGTTGTTCTCTGCTATTTGAGCTGGTGTGAGATATAATAAAACAACAGAAATTGACTTCTGAAACCCTGATGGATGGGACAAAGCAGAAAATGTGGTCATGGAATGAAATAAGTGTGTGAAGGTCAGTATATAGAATACGCTTGTATATGTGCATACATGTCTGGAGATGAACAGAATCTCAATCTTTGGTGATAACCAAAGATTCTTGTCTTTTTCTCACTCAATTTTTCTTAAAAATGGACTTTGTGCTTATGAGACTAGACTCAATCACACAACTCAGATGCTTCGAAATGTAGGAGTGTCACAGCACAGACAGTTATTGACATCGGCTCTCTCTGGCTCTTGGAGGGCAGTGGGGCTGTGGAGGCTGCATTGTGTGGGCCTGCTCTGTGATGGAGTCAGCTCATACCGGCTTGATGGAGCTGATTGTTAAATTCTTAGTGTGAGCATTTGCATCTTAGAAATTGGCAAGCATTACAAATGATGGCCCAGTTGGTTATTTTGCTGATTGCCTGGACTTTAAAAAGTGATGGAGAAAATATTAATAATGCAGATTAAACTTCAAAGTGGATCATGTGTGTATATTATATATAATATGGATGCAGACATACATATATGTGTTTATTTGAAAGGCCAGTTATTGACCGTTTCCCAACATACCTATGGGTGATGCTGAGACAGGGGAAACATCTTGCTAGGATTTATTGGGCCTACAGGTGCTTTTGTGACTCAGAGTTCTTGTATTTCAGCTATAGGGTCCCTAACAAACAGATCGGGTTCTTTAAGGTAGCATGGTGGCACAGTGGATAAAGTGCTGAATCTAGAGTCAAGAAGGCCTGAGTTCATATCCTGCCTCGGGCACTCACTAGCTTTGTTACTTTGGGCAAGTCACATAACTCTACAGCCTCAGATTCCCCAGTTGTAAAAAGGGGATAAAAGAGCACCTCACCGAGCCTGTAGAGCTGTTGTGAAGATCAAAGGAGAGCTTGCAGTGCTACAGCAATGCCAGCTCTTGTGGTTATCATCATCATTAGCATCCCGCCTTATGATGCTCGAGGCATGTGATTGGCTGTCCTGATGAGGGGAGGAATGGCCAGCACACGGTGGGCAGCCTGGAGAAGCCTGATGCTCCAGCACCACCTAGGCTTCATCATCAGTCTCACCATGTGCTGACTGCACCAACAGTAGCTCCAAACCTCCTCAGATCTCATCCCAACTGGATCTTGTTCAGGTTCCCTGGAAATGCTCCCAGGAAAATCTGCCAGAAGACTTTTAACTGAACTTTAGGGCCAAAGGAAAAATACCCTGATCAGTCTGAAACCAGATGGTCTAGAGGAGAGGTATAAAATAGAAGAAGAAACCAGGATAGAGAAGGTGGGCCAGTACTTTCATGAAGAAAAAGCAGGGAAGAGTGTTATGACCAGGACTTTGGGTCTCAGATGCCCATACAACAGCCAGTGCTCACATATCAGTGTAGAGAAAGTGAACTCAAAAGCCAGAAACCAGGAGGTAGGCTTGATTTCATTGATACATAGTAAGTCTTTGACATTAGTATTCATGACTGGAAGAGAACTGATGGGTCCACCTTGTGTTAAAGAAATAGATTTGAGAGGATGCTAGGGGGGATAACATTGTAAATTAATGTAGAGAAATCTTTACCAGTAAGAAAATTTATAAACCTGGGTGTGAGTTATTGAGAGCATGTGGGAAGGGACAGAAGCAGAAGCAATTGCACCATAGGGGTTTTCCATAGATGTGTGGCCCTTTGGAGAATAGAACCCAACTTGATCCTAGTTAATGCAAATGATTCATCCTTTGAGGTGGATGCATGTATGGGAATTTACACCACTCAAAGTTATAATTATGCAAAATGTGGCTGTGGGTTCCAGTCCCATAAAAACACGCAGGGTGAATTCCGATAATGCAACCACTTCACGAGAGTCATCGTTTGTACTAACTGGGACTCAACTGTGATGAAAATCACAGCTGGCCCAGAGGCTAGAGAGCTGGGGGCCAGCGCCTTCAGATACCCAGGCATCTACTTGAGCTTGAATCTACCAACTCATATGTTAGCCAAGTGCTTAGCACACCTTGAAGGACTCAAGAAATAGGTTGTTGCTGTTCTTTTTCTTCTCCTCCTTCCTCCTCCTCTTCTTTCCTCCTTTCCTCTAACAAGGCATTTCACAGTATCTCCCATGGAGACATATGACTTCATTATATTGAGTGACCATGTGGCTGGTTGGGTCCTAACCAAAGGAATATTAGGGGGCTCTATATGTTCACAGGGTTTTTGTCCTTATATCTGTCCAGTTCGCCATTTTTATCAGTGACTTGGGTAAAGGCATAGGAGATGGGCTTTTTAAAGTCTTTTTATGACATGATTATGGAAGAAAGAGCTCTGACATTGCATGAGGAAATCAGGATGCCACATGGTTGTGATAAGACTTTAACAATTACTGAGACAAATAGCATGAGGTTTCACAGGAATCAATGGCAGTCCTCTTTGGAGGGCCAAGTCAAGTATATAACTAATATCTGGTTTCAGCAAGACATGAGGATAGAAAAATGAAATTGTGAAAGTGGGTCACTTGAAAAAACTCTTGGCAGTTTTAAATCACTGATTTCCCTATGAATCAGTATTGTAACAAGGATCCTACAAAAGGACAGAGAAAATACAGTCTGCCTGTTGTGCGTGGCTTCATAGACTGAGTGATGTTGGGACTTTTGTGGCCCTTTAATTGAGACTGAGGATGTGGTCCCACAATACTCCGACCTAGTTAGGCCTTGCTTGGAATTCTGTGCTTGGTTTGAGTATATCATCTTGGGGGTGTTGGGAAAACTGAATTATGTCCAAAGGAGTGCAACCAAGACAACAAAAACACTGGGAACTGTCACCTGAGGAATGTTGGGGGGAGCCCAGGATATATAATCTGAAGAATAGAAGGTAGGGGCCAGAAGAAGCTAAAAGGAAGACCATGAGATGTAGAACCTCAGTTGTTTAGATTTGGGACATTCAGAATCACTCCTAGAACATAGTCTTTGGGAATAGGATGGAGAAATGATATCTGTTCTTAAAAATTCAATCAAGGGTCACCTGGAAAGGCCAGAGGATTTGCTCTGACTGTAGTTCTAGAACTAGGACTTGTGCTGTTGGTAACAGTGAAGCAGATTTCAAGTCAATACATCTACAGCATCTAACTTGGTGCCTGGCACATAGAACTCTCTTAAGAATTTTTCTGGATAATCATTTATAATGTGGACACACCTAATGGTTTAGATCCTTACCCCATCTATGCTTCTCATGTTCTTTGCTTCTACTCCATGTAAGTCCATAAATCCTCCTCAGGTGGGCCACCTAGTGAATCCATGAAATCATTTAGCCCAGGGATCATTGTCACGCAAAATATAAAAGAAATCAAGATGGTCATAGAATACTTATTGGCATTTTGTAGAAATGGGAGTCAAATATTAGCAGAGAAAAGATATTTTATGGTGACCATCAGTTTCTATTTTGAAGGTTTCCCTCTCTATACCCTTGCTCATGTCCCCAGTATTCTAATAATAACAGTTTTCAACAGATAAAACAATTTTTATCTGGCCTGTCTGTACAGAGGAGGTTGCTTTTTTCTACCCAAAGTCTGGTCCATTGCTACAATATGACGCATTTAATTGAAGATATCTTAGACTTAGTTTTCCTTTTGGATTAAATTCATAATTATTTCACCCCCAAAGGTTTTAAATTAATTATTTCTGGAAGCTAAGAAAAAAAAAAAGATCAAAGGGAATATTAAGAAACAACCAGCCTTCTGGATCCATAGGCTCATCAAAACATTGGAGAGATCTTCGTGGGGAGGGGGCAGGGAGGGAGTGGAAGCACTGGAAAATTTTCCACCTCAGAACAAACCATCCTTAGTCTCCAACAGCCCTTAGGGATGATGAGTCTGAGAAGAGTTCAAAGGCAATCTTTTTAGATGCTATTTGGGCTGAGTCTGGAAAGGAGTAGTTACTGGAAACCTCTTTGTTCCTTCCAGTCCCTCACCACTAGGTGCTGATATAAGCTTATCTGTGCCCTGGCCTTGTCTGGACAAGGACTGGCTCCATCTATGTCCGTCTGTCTCCATTCTGTTTGGGAACATGGAGATTTCAAATGCCTTACTTATAATTTCATGGCATATTTTGCTTGAATTAATAAAGTAATTTGCCTCCCTTGGCATGGTCAAGGAGGAAGAATGGGAGCCTTGGAAGAAGCATCTTTGAAATAAAACAAAACAAATCAAGTTTAATGGATGCCTTTTGTTCTTGAAATTGTGCTCACATCTGGATATACACTTCTCTTGAACTTTCTTTTGTCACAAAGAAAAACAGCCTAAAATTGCTTAACCAGCTATAGGGCAGTGCATGCAATGTTTCCTTTCTCTGGTCCCTTACCTCTATTCTTTGTCATTTATATTTTGGTGCCAAGACCGGTCATTGTAAAGAATATGAGACCAGGGGGCTTTCAGTGTTGACACAGCATTGTTGACATCTTCTACTGGGTAAAAGATATTCCTTTCCATTGCCTCGACCTTCCTCCAAAGAAGTTTTTTGTATCCATAGCATTCCCACACCTTACCAAGTGCATATGCCCCAACTCAGAGATCAAGTTTGGTTCTTGACCATAAAATGGATATTTCTTTGTCTTACTTGGGGAGAATTTTGGAAGTGAATCTTTTCCTCTTCCTCTTCTTTATTTTCCTCTCCTTCTGTTAAGGGCAGCCTGCAGAGGAAGGTCACCAAACTCCAGAGAAGTCAGTATGGTTTGGGAGAGGGATTGGCTAGATGGAGTGGAATTGAAGGCAAGTCAAAAGGGTGCTGGGAAAATAGAGAGAGAATAGCAAGAGAAAAGAGACCTTTTTTTGCTTCTCCATGTGGTGGCCCAGTCTTATTCATGCCTATCTTGGACAGCAGTGATGTCAAACTCAAATGGAAATGAGGCCACTAAAGTGCAGACTGCATAGGGACCATTTCAAACTGTAATATTATCTATCATTCTTGTGTTTTGGTTTCTTTTGTTTATATTTCCTGATTACATTTAATCTGGTTCGGGATGCACTTGGGGCTATTGTGGGCTGCGTGTTTGACTCCTCTCCTGTGCAGAGCAGCAATGGAGTGGGGGGCTCTTCGAAGCCCTTGTTTTCACTTCAGTGTCCTTCCCGAGACCATCAGGCTACTGTATTCTGTTCTCTTACAAAGTTACTGAACAACCAATTAGTAAGTTAATTATCTCCCTGTATCATAGAATCAAAGATAGGACCTCAGACGTTAACTAGCCCACACTTCTCATTTTCTATACAAAGTAAATACCTGTCACAGAATTTAAATGACTTCTGTAAAGTCAACCATCTCCATTAGTGACAGAGTCTGTACTAAAAGCCATTTCTGCAGAAAGATGGCTCAGTGCTCCTTATGCCATAATGAATCTTAATGCTTAGTTATTGTGAACAAGAATTCTAATATTTTTCCTATAGTCTGAGAGAGCTCCAACTGAATTCAGAACTTCCAGTAGAATTCAGATTTTCAGTCTCTTCTGAACAAGGGTAGTATTGTGGAAAGAAAATGGTGTTTGAAGGCAGAGGCCCTGGGATCAGGTCCTGACTCTCTCTATCTGAATGAAAAGATAGGTTTTATTGGAGTGCCAGCGGATCCCTAACCTCCTGAGGAGTGGCCCCCTAGATCTTACAGGCTAGCTGCTGGACCAGAACTCAGCTCTGAATAGACACAAAAATGAGCTTCCTCATCCCCAAGATGCTTCTCTGGGCTGGTCATGTGTACAGATCCAATACCACTTTGGCAAGTGGCTTCACCTCTCTGGGCTTCAGGTTTTTCACCTGCTTAGTTGATTTGCTCTTTGGTGCTTCCCAGCTCAAAATCAATGAAGTATGTGGGAGACAGTCTGTGCAGTTTGGGCTAAATGCTTCCTGGTCAAGAATGGAGAACTGCAAAGTGGTTCGACTTCCTCCAGTACATTTGGTTTTATTTCCTCCAATTCACTTCAGTTAAGATTTATGACAATCGCTTGGTTTTCTAGTTTTCAGATGGTATTGGAGGGACTAACCAAAGTGCTGGCAGAATGAAATTAATTCTCAAGTGACCAAATTTCTTCTTTTTCATGATTGATTTGAAATTGAGAATATGATACTCTCAGTCTCAAAACTGAATTAGCAAGTATGGGGACATTTCCCGTCTATTACCAAGTGGGGTTTAAGAAAAATACCAGGAAAGACCAAGACTCAAGATCAAGTATGAAAATGAGCAC
This sequence comes from Gymnobelideus leadbeateri, assembly GCA_011680675.1. Taxonomy (NCBI): domain Eukaryota; kingdom Metazoa; phylum Chordata; class Mammalia; order Diprotodontia; family Petauridae; genus Gymnobelideus; species Gymnobelideus leadbeateri. The sequence continues at coordinate 235,784 of WOXC01012146.1, read as the reverse complement.
AGAATACTTAATTTCTCTTCAAATAGTTAAATTCTGGGGGCAGCTAGGTGGTGCAGTGAATAGAGCACAGCCCTGGAGTCAGGAGGACCTGAGTTCAAATCCAGTCTCAGACATTTAACATTCTTACTAGCCACGTGACTTTGGGTAAGTCACTTAACCCCAATTGCCCTCCAAAAAGCAAAAAAAAAAATCCTCCTTATAGTGTTTTGGTTATAACTAGTTAGAAGTTGGTTGCCTCACATTAAGCTTCTGTGACTGTTCATGGCCCCAAAGCTGAGGCATTACTGTTGGTTGCTGGAAATGTGAGGAAAGATACAAGCCGAAGGGTGAAGGGAAGCCCATCTTCTTTGAGATCAGATTTCCAAAGCAGAGTTCCATGTGAGATCTTCAAGAGAATGGGAGAAGACCCATTGCTGCCCCACCCTTACTCACTTCAAAGATGATGAGTGGAAAGGAGGGGATGCAGCACAAATCTACCCTTAGAGCTACCACATAACATATTTTAGGGAAGCCAGCTCCATCCATTGGAGACTTTCTCAATGGATTAGACATTTTGCTCCCCTCCAAGGCGTACTGCTGCAGAGATACCTCTGAGTTTCCTAGAATTTCAATGAAGAATTCTCAGAATTGCAGAATCTCAGGCCTGCAGGTAACTTCAGAGGCCATCCCTCATACATTGTACACAGTGAGATTAATTCAATTAATTAAATGAAGTCATATTTGTGAATTACTTAGCACAAGGTCTGGCTTGTAGTAGGTACTATAGAAATGATTATTCCCCTTCCTCCAGATGAGTGGTTATGAGTCTTTGTTTGGCTACCTCTAGTGGAACCAGACCAATGACTGTCCAAGGCAGCCCATTCCACCTTTGGAGAGTTCTCATTGGTAGAATAGTTGTTTTGATTCTGTAGAGCCTTGATCTCTATTTCTATATCTCATGTCTATGGCTTCTAGTTCTGTCCTCTAGGGCTAAGCAGAAAGTCTAATCCCTCTTTTTGACAACCCTTCAAACACTTCAGGATCACAATCTATCTTCCCTTTCCTTCAGGCTAAGCATTCCTAGTTCCTTCAACCAGTCTGAGTGGAATGTATTTCTGGTGCCTTTACCATCCTAGGCACCCTCTTCTGGACACTGTCCAGCTTGTCAGTTCCGAAGCTAAAGCACAGTTCTCAGAAAGCCCCTAATATTTTGGAGGTGTCTTGACCAGGGCAGACAATAGCAGGGCTGCCCCCTTCCTAGCTCGGGGTACCAGGCTTCTCTTCTTTTAATTCTAGGGCCCCACAATTCCTGCTCACAAAGATCCGCAACACACCCATAAAACACTTTTGAAGCCATATATGTCAGATAAAAGCAAATTTATATCGCATTATTCAAGTTACTGGTGATAAGTTCCTATGTATTGGGTTCTTTGCCGGGTATTCTAAGGCTTTTATGGTGTTAGAAAATATGGGTTTCATGAGACTCTTCTCAAAAAAAAACATTACAGCGGTAAGGCTGCCCAGGCTTTACTTTATGGGCCTGCTCAGGTCTGCCTTTCTAGTGGATGGAGAAGGATTCTTGGACTTGACAATTTTATGTCATTTTCATTTTATTGCAGGCTTCACCAAAGGCTCCTGGGCCTGCCCTGTGGGGTTTTTGTTCATTTTATTGGGCTTCTTTCACTCTTTTCATGTTTTATAGGAGAAGCCTGGTGGGGGTAGCTTTTCAACTTTATTTTTCTCTAGGATTTGAGGAGTTTCCAGCCCTTTGGAGAGACTTAGTGATTCACTACCCCCCATCAAGATTTCAGTATGGAACAGCGCCTCCACTCTTCCCCTCATAGCTTTTTTCTCATATATTTACCTTTTTTGGGTCATAGGTTCATATTGGGGCTAAGCAAGCACTTTGTGCTCACAGAGGAATATGAAGTAGGTGTGTGGAGGGCATGGGGATGACTTGAATTGGCACCCCAGTCTCCTGCTACAGGACAAAGTATTTGAACACAGAGCTTTCTGACTCCACATGCAACATTCTGTCTTCCCCCAAAAGGAGGAGCTTGGACCAGATCATCTCTAACCGTTACCTCTGAACCTTGTGATCCTATGTCAAGTCAGGTTAATAAGTATTTAGCAAGCATTTGCTTCATTACTAACTCCTGGGAATACAAAGAGCATCAAAAAGCCAAAAAGCCTGCCTCCAGGGAGCTTATTTTCACGGTGCAAGGCAACTGTTAATCAAAGGAAGTTGGAAAGGATGGGGAGGGGTGGAGAAAGAAGTTCAGAGCTTCAAGAGAGGTGTCCAGAGCAGAAGGAAGGAGTGAATACTTCCTTAAAATGGGGGTTTGGGGAGGAACTGACCAATCAGAAGAAGGGGCCTCAGAGGCAGAGTGATCTTTCAGGTCAGAGGGCTCCTGGGTACTGGTAGAGAAAGAAATCCAGAGTCAGGTGTGGATCCCAGAGAGGAACGAAGGAATGCAGAAGACTGGTCTGATACTTTCCTTAAAATGACAGTTCCAAGAGGAATTAACCAGTTAGAGAAAGGGACTTCAGGAGCAGAGTGACTTCCAGGGTGTGAGGGCTTCTGGAGAACGATGGAGAATGAAGTCCAGAGAGTAAGAAGTGGAGCCTAGAGAGGAAGAGTGTCTAGGTGTATATAAGTGAGTTATGGTTGTATGTCACAGCCTGGGAGGCTCACATGTGATCTTGTTATACAGCTAACCCTGGAATATTCCCAACCCACATCTCAGGAGCCTGGAGATCCACTTTTATGGGCATCAGGGAGATCACACTTTCATTCCCCCACATAAGGCATGAGGTTTGGAATCATATCTGTCACAATCAGATGTTTTCAGACTAAGGGTGTGATTCATTTGTTGGCATTCAAGATAAAAGTCACTTTCTCTGTTAGCTCTTGGGGAAGGGAACAGTGAGTAGATCTTTGCCAGACCTGGAGGGTAAGTGAGCTTAATCTCAGCCAGCTTCACTCCCCTCCCACTGCATGGTTACTATAGAAAAGACAATCATCGATAATGAGCAGACATTTATCAAAGCAAAGCAGTAAAAGAGGGACTGGGAAGCTCTACAGATTAATGCAGGTGGTAGAACACACAATAATAAAGGGGCATTGTGACCCAGGAATAAGATAAGGTCTCGCTAAGCTCTGCTGTGGAGAGAATGACTTCACCTGAGGAATCCACTCTTCCTAGACACTGGGGATCAAGGGTCATATTGGGGTCTACTGTTTGCCTTCCAGAGGCTGCACCATGTCTCCTCTCCTGCCCTTCTCTTTGCCTCTGTTACTTTTCCAAAAGTCTCTCAGCCAATCATCTCCATTAGCACACAGTGTCAGGGGGCTGCTAAATCACCTGGAGGTGAGGTACTCTCTGCACGAAGCCTCCATCTGGGATCCTGACTTCAAACAGATTGCCTTGTGGGTGGACCAAGCATTCTCCATACTGGTCTTTGTCAAGTTCTAATCCAAACACACTGGACAAGAATATCTAGCATTTCTTCCATTTAGTTCTCAGGAAAACCCTGCATGTGGATGTCAAAGGTAGAAAAAATAGATTCTTAAACTCCATTTTCCAGAGGAGGAAACTGAGGTTCCCAGAGGTGAAGCGACCCACTGTTCCTTCAGCAGTTAGGATTCAGCTCTCTCTCCTGCCTCTCAGCCACCCATGCTTCCTACTGTACCATTGACTCTCCCTCAAATAGTGACTATTTTAGAAAAGAAAGGACTACCCCCAGCTCCGCTTTCTGCATCTAGCTTTTCATCCATTGCCTTTAGTGCTTTCTTGGAGATCAGTTCAGTGAGGAATTTGCTCTTAAGAGGTCCAGTAAGCAGTCACTGGGAATGAGGCAACCATTGTGAGTTTAGAGGTTTGGGCTGAAATGGAAAATTGCAGTCATAGGTAACAAATCATGAATGCTCCATTTCAAATTCAGACAATGTCTTGAGGATTCTGGATGAATTTCTCCAGGTTACTCCAAACTCCAGGCTCACTCCTGAGATTTTTAGGGGCTGTCTTGGCTAAAGGCAAACTGCCATTGAATGGTTGTGTGTGTGTGTGTGTGTGTGTGTGTGTGTGTGTGTGTGTGTGTGCATGTGGTGTACTCAGCCCCGGGGTCAGGAGGACCTGAGTTTAAATCCGGTCTCAGACACTTAACACTTACTAGCCATGTGACCTTGGGCAAGTCACAACTCCAATTTTCCTGCATCCCCCCCTCCAAAAAAAAGCAAAGAATTCAGGGTGCCTCAGGTCCTAGAAAAGGGCCTTTAACATGAGAAAAAATGACATTGTAGGGCTAGGATTGATGCTGAGCCCCTTTAGGCTGTGTGTGTGTACGTGTGTGCCCCATGTGAGGTTTTCACATGCTGCTATCATAGAGTCTTGGTTGATATTTTTCTTGGAGAAAACTTTTGTCTGTCTTGGCACTCCTGGGGGGTGAGAGGAGTGCTATGCGTTTAGGCACCCCCATGGCCATTTTTGTTCTCAGCTCTGGTTTGTGAAGACAGATTTCTTATCTGTAGTAAAAAGATATTCTTTGCTGAAGTCCATTTACCTGTCTGATAAAAGAGGAAACCTGAAGTTGGTGGGGGTTAAGGGGGTTCTTCAGGCCCCTTCTGTGATCAGCCACGTGAATGCACACAGCTGGGGAGTTGTGAGCTCTCCTTGGTGCTGATCATCTTATGCACCAAGTAGCCCCTTTGCTTTTAGAATCTGTAGCTTTCAATGCATCCTTTCCCTGACTGGAAGCCATTTTTGTCAGAAAGGTAAGATCCCAAGTGCAAAACAGAAAATGCAGCATGAGAAAACGAGAATAAAAGAAGACATCCAGGACAGAGACAGAGGTTAGAGGAGGCTTAAGAGTCACTAAGTTCTGAGCTAAGCTGATTCTGTGTGTGTGTGTGTGTGTGTGTGTGTGTGTGTGTGTGTGTGTTTGGTCCTAGTTAACAGTGTTTATCCGGCAAATATTTACTAAGTGCTAATGATAGTAATTCCTTCCATTTGTTTATTATGATAACCCAGTTTATTGAACACCTTAATATTCCCAATGTGGTTTCTACAGAACAAACCTGGGCTTTAGGAGGCCCAAAAGCTATCATTCCCTTTTTTCAGATATGAAAATATGTTTGGAGAAAAAAATGACTTCCTCATGAACAGAAGGCTTTGTGTGTATTTGTATGTGAGCTTGTGTGTGTGGTTTTCAAAAGATGCTCATATAAAATCTAGGTTGATCATGTGTTTGCAGAAAACTTTTGCTCCTGTTTTATTCTGTGAGTGGGCATCTCCCAGCACTCAGCATCTCCAATCAATGACTTTAGAGTCAGCATCACAAGCCATACTTTCCACTACACTGGGCTCTGCAACCACTAAAGTTTAACTTCAGCTTGAAGGGAGTGAATATTTTACTTGATATGAATTATTTCTGGTCTATTAAGAAGATTTACACTATTTATCTTGCAAGGTTCTTGCAAAAATCTCTCTATAAACCTTAATGTGTTCTGCAACTTGAGTTAATATCAACATCATCATTAATAAGCCAATTCCATTCAGTTTAGTTCAATAATATTTATTATGCATCCACTGCATACAGTTTTATGGACTTTTGTCTACTTTGTCACTGGAGTATGCATTGGTTAGTACTTAATAGGAAAGGAGGGCTAATGCCACGATATGGGATCTATGGTTAGATTTTAAGGGGTCCCTGAATTTTTAAAAACATGAAAACATGAAAAGCTAAATTGTACAGTGGTTAGAATATGAGACTTAGATTCAGGAAGACTTTAGACCAAATCTGGCCTCAGACATTTACTTGTGTGACTCTGGAAAAGTTGCTTAACCTCTGCCTGACTCAGTTTCCTTGTCGGTACAATGGAGATAATAATGGCAATTCCCAAGGTTGTTATAAGAATAGAATGAGGTCTTTGTAAAGCATTTCATAAACCTGAGAGTGCTTTATAAATACTAACTGTTGTCATATTTCAATATAATTGGTTGTCTATACATTTTATTTTATACATTTAAAAACATTATTCTGGGGCTTTTAGGTGGCACAATGAATAGAGCACCAGCCCTGGAGTCAGGAGGACCTGAGCTCAAATCTGGCCTCAGACACTTAACACTTACTAGATGTGTGACCTTGGGCAAGTCACTTAACCCCAATTGCCCTGCCTTCCCCCTCCATAAAAAAAAAAAAAGCAAAACAAAAACAAAAAACCATTATTCTGAGAAGGGGTCCATAAGCTTCACCAAACTATCAAAGGGATCCATGACATGCAAAAGGTTGGGCCCCTGTAAAAGGACATTCAATAAATGTTTTCTTATTGAACCAGACTCAGACATGTTGCCTGCCAAGTCCTTGGAAACTCCCCACTCAGTTCCTTCCTGTGGCCTCTCTCTTCCCAATCCCTCTTGATTTTCCTCTAGCTTTGTTAGGGCTGCATTTTCAGTTTGACACTTAAGATATTATCTCTTTGGCAGCTTCTAGGCAGTGAGGGGATCAGCCTAGCTACACTTTGTAAGGGCTTTGCTCTGGATAACAGAGCTCAAAGACACAAGGTGCTTACTGATTTAAGTCACACAGTTGCACTGGGGTTAGGCAGAGTTTTGAAGGGAGAAACTGTAGGGCCTAAAAGCTGCTAGACTCCTTATTTGCCATGTTGGTTATTTCCTCCGTGTAGGGCTGGAGAGATGAAAGGGGAGGGGACTGCCCTCCTGCATATATTCCAGAACATTGAGGAAGAATGGGTCATACACCTGTGAGCTAGGGAACCAGTGACCAGACCTTGGAGGAGGAGGATGGGAGCACAATCTGGCTTGGACCCCATTTCAAAGAGTTTGGAGAAAAAGAAAACAGCACGTCATGATCTGAGCCAATGGAAAGTTATTGTAAGAGGGACAGGAGACGTATGAGACATTGGTGATATGGTGACAATGGATTCTCAAGAGAGAAAGGAGATAGAGAGAAGGTCAAAGACAGGATAGAGAAAAGTAGAGATGATAGAGGGGGAAAGGGAGGAGGGAGAAGAGGAGTGGAAGGGGATAGAGAGAGAGGAGAAAGAGGAAAGAGAAGAGAGGGAAGGAGGGAGGGAGAGAGAGACAGAGACAGAGAGGGAGACAGACAGAGAGATAGAAACAGAGAGCTGGAGACAGAGAGATAGAGAGAGACAGACACACACAAACAGAAACAGAGAGGGAGATGTGGGCATGGGTACATGCACACACACACACATACACACATACACACATGCACACACACTACAGCAAGCTAGATAGAGAGACAAATAGACAGACAGATAGAGAGAGAGATACAGAGAGAGACACATATACACAGAGGGACAGAGAGGGAGGGAGAGAGAAAAGGAGAGAAGCTAGAGAGACAGACAGAGAGAGAGAGAGAAACAGAGACAGAGAGATTTATCCCCATGTGAGCAAAGCAGTGTCATACAACAGACTATTGGCCTTAGAGTCCTGAAGATCCAAGTCCCCACTGCCTCTGAGTGTACTTGCTGGTGATTTGGGCGCATCATTAAATACCAGTGGGTCTCATGCACCCACTTGAGACACTGTTAGTTAGTAAGCCATGGATGGTTCATGCTGGGACTCACTGGAGAGGGTCCCCATAATGGTGATGGATCTTCTAGGACTTGGATGATAGATATTCAAAGGTCCTTCAAGCACTAAATCTGTGATCACATTCCAATACACTTCCCTGCTTTTATGTATCTTTATCTCTAAAACATGGACATTTTATATACATAAATGCAGAGAGGACTATCATAGCTTTATGGATGTAGAGATGGCCTGGGGAGAATGAAGGAATGAATACTCATTAATTGAGTACTTTATATGTACAAAGGCACTGTGCTAAGCTCCCAAGTGCTGTCATCCTAATGGAAGAGATAACACAGATAGAAGGTTTCAGCTATCAGTTAGATAGAATGGTCCTCTGGTCCTTGGGGTGCAGGGCAAAGCAGAGGGTAAGGCATTATCGTCGATATCATTTGCACCAATAAAGACATATATAGTTTGGGTGTCGTGTCACTTGGCAGAACCAGACTTTGGTGGCAAAGAACTTTATTTTCAGCCCTTTAGTAGTTGCTGCTGAAGGGAGAATGTAGCACCAGCAGAAGCCACTGTCAAGTCACTTCCTCCCAGGTGTGGCTACGTTTGTGAGGGCTACAGCTGCTGGATGAGTAGCAGAACACTCGATCTGGGAAACACTGCCATTGTGACAGATCTTGGGCTTACTTGCCTTGTGGTGGCAGTTGGTCAGCATGACTGTTGGTGGCTGTGAGAGGCCACTTCTCTGCCTGGGTGGCACTTTTCTTGTCAACAGTTAGCATATTTCTGGTCACAAGACTCATCTCCCTTAATTTATCTGATTTGTGTATTTAAAGGTTGATCAGTAGCTCTCTCTAAATATCTAAAGTAGGTTCTATAAGATCAGCATTCGGCCAAGTTGGATTAAGCAGGAATTCTTAACCTGAGGTCTTACAAGTTCCTTTAAAAACTATTTTGATAACTATTTCATTATAATTGATTTCCTTTATAATCCTATGTGTTTTGTTGCATACATTTAATAGTATCCCACTAGATGACCAAAGACATCGATTTTTCAAAATAGTTTCAGAAACCCTGGACTAGACAATTTCCCCCCATGAGAGCCTGTGATTCTGGCACAGTTCTTTATCATTCCAACCCACTTTAATGTCTCCCTTTCTTTAGACGCACTATACTTCCCACCCCCACCTTCACCTCACCCCCACCCTGCCCATTCCCTGACTGGAAATGATAAGGTCACTGATCTCACTCTTTAACTGATCCCACTCCATAACCCTCCACTGCTCCCTTTTACCATAGGCAAGTCACTGAACACTCCAAGAGCCCAATTTCCTCATCTGTTCATGCTTCAGCACTGATAGGACCTGTAATTTACCCAAATGACCACAAATTGCATACCTCTGCCCCTGGAGGTATGGTCTTAGAGAGCTTCTGTGACTGGAAAAGTCATTGTTTTGTGGCCAACATGGTGATAAACCTCCCTCAACCTGGCCAGGCTCATCCTTGGGTGAGGGGAGACTTTCTGGTTATTTTTGTTTGTTTTTGCTTTTTGGAGGGCAATTTGGGTTAAGTGACTTGCCCAAAGTCACACGGCTAGTATGTGTGTCAAGTGTCTGAGGCTGGATTTGAACTCAGGTCTTCCTGACTCCAGGGCTGGTGCTCTATTCACTGTGCCACCTAGCCAACCCTGAGGGAAGACTTTCTAAGAATGAGAGCTGCCCACTAGTAAAATGGACTGCCATGAGAAGTGAGCTCCTTCCTCATAACCGGGGGTATTTAAGCAAAGGTTGGATGACTACTTGCCAAGTATGTTGTCCATGGTAATCTTTTCAGGTATGAGTTGTATTCAATTTTCTCTTATGACTCTACCCCCATCTCTGAAATTCTGTGGTTTCAATGGACTTTACTCATTTGTAAAAATGGGAGTATTGACAACTGCTTGGCCAATTTCAAAGCTTTCTTAGGAGGATCAAATGAGCTAATGTTTGTGAAACGATCATGGAAATGCCAAACTGTTTTACCACAATACTACTACATTCTTTCCACTATTAATTTCACCTGATAGCTAAGTATCTCTCTTCCATGAAAATGTGGCTTACCATGCACCCGGGTGTAGATGCACCAGACTTGGCTTCAGCAATTGTACCTTTCCATGGCATTGCATTCTTTCCTTATAAGGCTGTCTCATGTGATCTGATTTTTCTATCCTCTATCATCCTGATCTTCTTCTGAACACAGGTCTTTAAGGACAATGGACAGCCATTTGACTTGGGTCTGAAACCTTCTTCCATTGGAATGGGAGCTCCTTGCGAGCAGAGACAGTCTTACTTTCCTCCGTTATCCCTAGCACCTAGCATGATGCTGTGCACATAGTAAGCACTTGATAAATATTTCATTTATTCAACATGTACCAATTCATCAATGTCTCCTGTGAAATGAAATACTGCAGCTCAAATCTGCTCCTCCATATATGCACAAGACAAATACAAAGTGGGGGCAGAGTTCTTAACTGCCTCTTTCTGGACACAGTACTTCTGATAGTGTCTTCCAAGGACATTGGTCTTTGTGTAAGTCACATAAAATTGTGACACACTGTACGTGTAGCCCATTGAAATCATTAAAGCTTTTCCATGTCAGCGACTACTAAACTGGGACTTGCCCAGCCCATCCTACTGACTGCCTTGACTTTTCACTGAAACAATTTGGATGGGGCTTTGTGAGGAGTGCTTCTATTTTCTAATTTTACAGATGAGGAAGTGGAGACCGAAGAGGAGTTGACTGGGTCATGCTGACCTTGGAATCAAGGCACCTAAGTTGGAATCCCAGCTCTTCCATCAGCTATGAATGTGACTTTGGGCAAGTCATTTAACCTTAGGTCTCAGTTTCCTTCTTTGTAATATGAGAAGTGTGAAGTAGAACCCAAAGTGGAGAAAGGATTTACCTCTCATCACGTGATTAATAAGTGGCATGTAGATCAGTGGTATCAGTGGTGTTCTTCATACTTGGAAAGAGCCATTGTTTCCATCTACTAAAATTATGACAAAGAAATGGGAAAAGGCGTATAAGGTGACTTTGCCTTGACTTGTGAATACCCCTGGGTTCCGTGTGAACCCTGAGGTCCTTTCAGAGCACCTAGTTAATAAACTACTCTGGATGACTTCTGGAGTTTGATGCCCATTTCATGGACTTGAAGTCAGGAAATCCAGAGCTCAAGTTGTGCTTCAGACATGGACTAGTTTTGGGACTCTGGGCACATCACTTAACCTCTGTCTGCCTCAGTTTCATCATCTATAAAATGGGGATACAATAGCACCTAAATTAAAGGGTTAGTGTGAGCATCAAACAAGACAACATATGTGAAATACCACAAAGTGTTACAGAAATTCTAGAAATTATTGTCTCTCTTCCAGCTTTTCCCCTTTCTAAGAAACAAGATTACATTTACTGGTCTGGGGTCTTCCAGCCCCATTCCCATCCTCCATCATCCTTATAGGATGATTGACAACAGTTTAATGACATTAGATGCAAATCCTTAATTTTATCTTGCTCATTTTTTCTCTCTTTTAATTGTTTTATTTTATTTTCACTTTTAAGTTCTTTCTACTCTAATCTCCTTTCCTACTCATTGAAAAAACAAGAAACCCAAGAAAAATAAAATCCATTACAAATATGCATAGTCATGAGCTAAGCAAGGAAAGAAAGGCTCTCCATGAAAACAGCAGCCATTCTTCTGTCAGACACTCTTCCACGAGATAACAAGCTGATATGAGGATTCCTTAGAATGTATGGGTCAGACTAGCTGATGGCTAACGTCCATTTGAATTCCCTAATTTTCTGCTTCTCTGATGTCATTTCAGAGTATTTCTGAGGAATAGGGTCAGATCTTAGCTCAGGACCCACATCCTTTTATCTCCTCATCACACCCTGGCACACTGCTTGGTCTTAGAATATATGCTCCCTGGATTATGGGACAGCTCAGTGGATAGAGTTCTGGGCCTGAAGCAGGGAGACTCATCTTTTGAGTTTGGATCTGGCCTCAGATACTTACGAGCTCTGTGACCCTGGACAACTCACTTAACCCTGTCTTGTGTCAATTTCCTAATATGTAAAATGAGCTGGGGAAGGAAATAACAAACCACTCTAGAAATTTTGCCGAGAAAACTCCAAATGAGGTCATGACTGAAATGACCAAACAACAAAAAATTGTATTACCTCAGTAAGACAGTACATGGAGACCACTAGTAACAAAAAGCTGATTGGGAGTTTCCACTAAGGCCATGTGGCTCATGACCACAGAGAGATCCCGAAGGGACTTTGGTGGCAAATAGTTTAATCTAGTCCTAAAAAAGATCCTTTCCTTTCCAAATACCAATGTGGAATTGGTATTTGGCCAATTCCACATTGTGGCCAATCCACATGTGGCCATCCAACCTCTGCTTGAAGACCTCCAATGAGGAAGAATCCCCTAGTTCCCAAGACAAGTGATTCCCTTCAGGCTATAGCTCTAATGGTTAACATGCTTTTCCCGAGCTTCCTTTGAGTTATTTGGAATTTTCATTCTTTTGCTCCTGATTTTGCTCTACGGGGCCAAGCAGAAGCAGTATCTTCTTCTGGGGGGGGGAATGGGCTGCAATGGGATGATTTCCTGTTCTCTTCTTCTAGATGTTCAGGGAATGTGTGGGAAGCCTTAGTAAGCCTTGATGGCCATAAGGCAGTCTCTAAGCCTCACTCTTGATGCCCAGGCCCTAGTAGGGCCCTTACTAATGAAAAGTCAGGATTGGGAGAATGAGTGTTCAGGCCTTCTCTCTCCTCTGTAAAGGATGCTTCAAGCCCTCCAGAGAGCCCAAGACGGGCAGACACTAACTAAGGTTATGAGATTAAAGGTGCTATGGTACAGTTATGGGACTTCCTCATCCCTCCACCAGTGCCAGCTCTCATCTCTGCAGGCTCCAGGAAAAGAGGAGAAGGAGAAGATGCCCACCCCCCCAGATCTCCTGGCATCTGACTTGCAAATGAGGCCGTAGGACTGGCTGCTGCATGCAGGTTCTCCAGTGAAGGGCTTTTAGAAGTTAGATAATTTGCATTCTCTACGTTGTGATTTAAAATTTATTAGGCAGACAGCACACTATGCTCTTTTATTATTCTCTTTGGGTATTTTTTTCTCTTCCCCAAGATATACAAGTTTGAAAATGAAATGGTTTTTCACATTATGGGGTTCTCTTCCTTTTGGCAATGGATGTTGGATTTTTTTCTCCTTGTGGTTTTAAATAATACACAAGGTTTAGCAGAAGCAACACTGAGTCATGTAAAGAATGGAACTTTACAATATTGACCCACAAGAATTGTATTATAAAGGGGCAGCTAGGTGGTGCAGTGAATAGAGTACTGGCCCTGGAGTCAGGAGGACCTGAGTTCAAATTCGGCCTCAGACACTTAACACACACACACACACACAAAACTAGCCATGTGACCTTGGGTAAGTTGCTTAACCCTCATTGCCCTCCAAAAAAGAAAAAAAAAAAGAATTGTGTCATAAAGCACACCAGCAATGGATAAAACCTTCTGCCTCTCTACCACACACTTACACATTTGTCACCATGTCATTATTTGCTTCTCCTCTCACCAAAGGCTTATGGGTGATGTACCAGCAGTTACATTGGGATAGTCACAGGGTTGGGAGATATTCCCAGTACCCTCTTCTCCTTTATCTGTCCAAAGTTTCTGTCCTTGTGAAAGGCCACTGTGTAGGAAGGAAGGATGTTTTGTGTTTGTATCTATTTCATGGGATCAGCATGGTCAGATAATCAATATTGTGGTGCTGGCCAGCCCTGGATTAGCACTGGCAATCTCTTTTGCAAACCATTTGGAAGTAAAGTACAAGATTATGACCAATATTGACTTTTAAAACCAAACAAAAACAAAAATAACGGTGGAGAAGAAAATCATACTACAGGAAATTTGTTACAAGTCCTTCATCAGATCACCCAGGGGACATTTATGAGTGACACTGGAAGGAGGCTAGCAAATAGATGTGAAGTGGTACAGATCTGACAGGATTTCCATGGAGATCTATTCTTATCATTGGTGGTGACAGCACCACTACATTTGGCCTCTCAGAATTTAGTAATCAATGTGTCACAGGAAAGAATCGAGTAAGAAATAAGGTGAATGAAGGTGGAATTTAGATCAGATTAAATTCACAAAGGAAAAATCCATTCTAGAGATGACACAATTTTAAAGCCACTCAGAGACTTTGTAAAAAGTGAAAATAAACACAGACATATCATTGCCAAAAAATAAACAGAGACTGAGAAAATAACAATTATTGAACCACATTCCTACTTTCCCATATTTTTATGACAATGATTTATGCATGATTAAAATATGTGAATAATCAGTCTTCAGAGATGCTTCTCTACCCAGGAGAAACAGTAGATAGATTCCGCTGTAGCCATTTACTAGCTGTGTGACCCTGGGCAAATCACTTAACTTTTCTTTGCCTCAGTTTCCTTTTTAGTAAAATGGTAATAATAATATCACCTATCGCACAAGATTGTTTTGAACATCTATTGAAAAAATATGTAAAATGCTCTGCAAAACCTGAAGCACTGAATGCTAGGCGATATTGTTGGTCATTCACAGCAAGACTCCATCTTCACACTCACAGAATCCTTGAGAGCCCTGGAAACCATCTGCAGTTACTCAAAGGACTGAGTTAATAATCCCTACAGGAAGAATAAGGAAGGAATAACAGTACTAGCTGCCACACAGGGCAAGTGGGTGTTTACAAAGCATTTTACCACATGTTCTTTCATGGATGAATCATACCGAGTGCTCAGGTTGTGAGAGGTAATTGGAGGGGTAGCTCATTAGGCATAATAAATGTGGAGATAAAGGAGGGATCTGTAGAGGGAAAGTGAGGAAACAGGTTATAGAGGTTGTAGAAGGGTGCTTAGATTTATGGGAAGGGAAGAGAGGAAGGATCCTTGGGGGGAGGATAGGCTAAGTAATAAGAGGGCAAGGTAGTGGGTAGAAGTAAAGAAAAGGCATCAGGGGGCATAGGAAATAAGAAATACACACCGACATAAAAACAAAGATCAGGAGCAGAATTTGCTAGGGAAAGTATATGGCTATATATGCACATCTGGATGGATGTATATATGTATATGTATGTATATGTGCATGTATGTATCTCTATATAAATATATCTGCACTTAATTGTAGCTTTTGGGAGGGGGGAAGGAAAGAGGGGAAAAGAACAAAGTAAAAAGTGCACAGCAGAAAACAGAACATAACTTAAAGAAAGCAAAGAAAAGATGGATAGCCCTGAAACAATGAGCAGTATTTATCAGAGAGGCTTTTTTTTTTTTTGAGGGCAATTGGGGTTTAGGGACTTGCCTGAGGTCACAGAGCTAGTTGTTTTATTGTGGTGTGTTAAGTGTCTGAGGCTGGATCCGAACTCAGGTCCTCCTGACTCCAGGGCCAGTACTCTATTCACTTCGCCACCTAGCCACCCCCCCATTGCTACATATTTTGAATCCTCTCACGTTCTGCTACACACATGGTATACTTTTTTCTTTTATTACTTTGTATTTAAGTTTCAATATTTAAGTTTATGATTTTCCCCCTTTCTCTATTTTGTATTTGTGTTCTGGTATTTGAGTATAAAATTAAAAAAAAATGAAAAAATATAGTAATAACTATACAATGGATGGATATTACTTTTGGACAAGGGCTAGGCATGAAACAGGAGTAGCAGAGTAGTCTAGTTTGCATTGGAGAGCCCCCAACTATTCTATGGCACAAGAACCCTTTTTTCTAACTCCTGGTGATATTACATGGCTGTCGGGAACAACATGGTTAGAGATAAATCAAAATGGCCAATAAGTGAAAGGTCAGTAAGAAGGCCTGGGAGATGGAAAAGGGCTGCAGCATATTCCTAGTGGTGGCCATTTGTCAAGGTGGCATAAGAGACTTTATTAGGGATAGGTATGACTGGCAGAGGAGGTGGGCTAGCCAGGTAGCCATAGTGAAGGGTAACAGATGGCCGGCCCAACTGCTGCCCTGCTTCTCCATGGAGAGTTAAATTTACTGCAGAAGGTCTCCAGTGTTTGTGCCAGCTTCTCCAAAAAGCAAAGTCCTAGCCAAGCATGTGCCAGGCTCAGAGAAGGGTATGGTCTTCTTGAGGTCCCTGGCTACAAAAGGGAGATGGAGACACAGGAGGTTTGGGGAAATACAGGGAGAAATGCATGAGAGTACATTGATAGAGCAGAGAGATGAGAAACCAGGGATCCCAGGTTGTGAGCAGGAGGGTGCCCAGCGAGAATCTAGTCCAACTCCTTTGCTTGTGTTGGAGTTGGAGAGAAGGGAGAAGGAGGACCCACAGAGCTGGAAGCAGGGCTGTGCCTGATACCCAGCAGCCCTCAGCTAGTCTTATAGCCTCGAAGGCAGGCCACAGATGGGATCAATTCTGGCCTGAATTTGTATTTGGGTATGGTCACAGATTCTGTTCAATTCAAGAAACATTTAATAAGCACTTACTTGTGATAAGCACCGTGCTTGGAAATGGGGACAGAGACACAAAAGGAAATGATCTCTGCTTCAGGGAGCTTCCAACGTCTGTCATCTGATCAGGCCTCCTGGAACCATTACAGTGGACTCTCAGACCTTGGTGAGCAGTGTGGGCTTTAAGAGAGGATAGAGGGGGCAACGAGGACAGTGAAACCTAGGATGGGCTCAGACTAAAGTCATGAAGAAAAATCCCATTTTGGAGGGATACACTTCTAAACTCACTCAAGCACTAATGAATGAGAATGAATGTCACAGGCATATTATTACAGGGGTGGAGGAGTCACACAGAGAGAGAGAGAGAGAGACAGAGAGAGAGAGAGACAGAGACAGAGACAGAGACAGAGACAGAGACAGAGAGACAGAGACAGAGACAGAGAGACAGAGAGAGACAGAGAGAGACAGAGAGAGAGAGACAGAGACAGAGAGAGAGAGAGAGAGAGAGAGAGAGAGAGAGAGAGAGAGAGAGAGAGAAGAGAGAAAAGAGAAAGGGAGAGGGAGAGAGATGAGAGAGATAAGAGACAAAGACAGAGAGACAGAAGACAAAGAGAGAGAAAGGAGAGAGAACATAACAGAATAATGGTAACTATTTATCCATTTCCCTACTTTCTCATCTTTACACTTGTATGAGAGTAATCTTGCATGATTAAAATATAAGAAGGGACATTAAAATATGGGAAGGCCCAAGGGCCTCTCAACCTGTCTAGGCTCATCAAGGACATGTGTTAATGACTGCAGTGTTAATAACTGTAGCCCAGTGCTCGGGGCCATCTCCTCCTGAGGACACCCCTGCTACACTTGTGGGAGATGGTGTAGTGAGAGGAAAAGAGTCTGGGGTTCAGTCTCTGACTGTGCCTCTGTCTTGTGATGCCAGGAAAGACCCTTCACTGACCTGACCCTCAGCTTTCTCATCTGTATAGAGAAGTTGGTTTAGATTCTTGGAATTATAGGTTTCTGACCCCTGGCCCTTCAAGGTGTTGAGCCAGACTCATCCCCCTGTTCTCTAATTTCTAGCTCCTTTTCCAGGCTAACTCCCTAAATAATGTGAGTCCTGGTTTTGTTCTGTAGCTTTACTTCTGGTTTAATTAGAACCTTTGGCGGGTATTTCTCATTTGCCTCAAGGACCCATCTCTTTTGTTCTTGTACTTGAATATGCCTGTGAGCCTAGGGCCTGGGAAATCAGCCCTTTCTTTGCCAAGACTTTCATCACAGCCATGAGGTCAGCAAGTCCAGTGGCCAGAGAGTACAGTGACATAGCCCCTGGGTCAGGGAGAGACTTGGGAGGCCCAAATGTGGCCGGGCTTTGTCTAGGCTCAATTTCCTTTCCTTAAGGGCTTTGGTGGGAACTCCCAGCCCAGACCCTGATCCTGATGGAAAGCATACAGGTTCTTTCTTCTCTGAACTGACTAAGGTTTTACCTTACTCCTTGATAGCCCATGAGTCAAAGCAGGATGGGAGATGCTGGGTTAGAAAGGGTTGGGCAGAAATAAGTGGCCAGAGCAGCCAAGTCTGAGGGTCTAGCAGCTGCCCCGAGATGTTTCTGTTCAGTCCTCACACTCATCTGCTCCAGAGGCCACACTGTGGGTGCAGGGACCACTCCCCCTTCCCCCACTCCATAGGTTTCCTTGCTCTTTTGTCCAGTCAGGACACTGCATGGCACAGCCCAGAATACAAGATTGGGGACTGAGAAGAGCAGGATTCTGGAGCTCTCTCAGGGGAAAGCTGCAACTTCCCTTTTACTCTAGAATATGGGAATGAAAATACTTAGAATGAGGGTGGCCTGGGTAAGGATGGGGACAGGTGGTGTTTGTTGGTGTGTGCAAGCCTTCCAAGGCCATGGAAATAGCAGCCCTTTGCCTGCCTCTTGGTAGAGACCATCTGATCGCAGCTAGCACACGAGACAGGTACCTCTTTCTAGAATGAAGAGAGAAGCTGGAAATAGTGATTTCATATTCTTCACCGGACACTGCTGGCCACGGTCTCTGGTCTCTGTGCATCTTTAAGCACCACCAAGGAAAACCTTTATTTGGCATCATGTTTCAATAGATTATAGAAAGAACAGGGTGTTTCTTTCTTCTCTCTGTCTCTGTCTCCCTTCTAAAAGGGCAAACATAGGTCCGTGGCCAAGCAGAGCTAAGAGATGAGAGGGAAGGGTGATGGTCAGTGTCCCAGCTCCGCCTTCCACCAGCTTCTGTCCAGCTTGTTCCAAACCAGTTCTCTCTTTGATCCCAGCAGGGCTCTGGCACCTAAGGAGTTATGTTTGTAGCAGCCGCAGTGACTTCCCATTTTTTCTTCATTCTTCACCACTCATAAAGGCTTAGTTTTTTCTTGCCTTTCAAACTAATGTCCACAAAGTGGAGGAGTGATGGGAGATAAAGGCTTTTCAGGCATGCACATTAAGATGCCTTATTATTCTGTGCTATTGATTCAGCCCCATGAAATATTAACACTGTCCGAGGGGCCGCCTCTGCAGTTACAGTCTTATCGTCACAGCATTTGCTCAGGAGGCCCTGGCAAGTGTCGGCCCAGGTTTATTTAATTTTCTTCTTTCCCACATCTGCCCTGTTTCTCTGAATCTCTCCCTAGCATACTGCCTGACCCAGAGCTGCTCAGACCCCAGCCACTCTCATACACCCCATTTTCTTTTTTTTACTTGATGACTCTCCTTTAGAGTGTGGGTTCCAGTTTGTCTAAATGAGATGGAGAGGGGAGTCGGGTGTACTCTGGGTGGGGAAGGCGACAAGCAGAGTTTGTGCCTTTGCCAGGGGGTTACTTGGCCAAACCAAAGGGAACTTGGGGGGCTGATACCTGATTGGCTTGGGCTGCCTGGAAGCCTTTCTCCCATAGCCCAGTGACCTGTTTACTGGGGAGCATCTGCTATGACATGGCTGCCAAAAGTATAGATCCAGTGTCTAAAATCGCTGCAACTGGAAATTGAACCTTTGCAGGAAAACATTTGGTGGCTGCTGGGCTGGGGAGGCTCATTAGGCTGATCTTGAGCTAATTTGGAATGGCATCATGATGTGGAGAGCGGATTCAGATTATTAGCTGGAGGACACAGAGCCTTCTGGGCTGTTTGGTAGGATAGGCCACGGGGGGCCTTCAGCCTCCTCCCAGCCAAAAGGAAAAGAAATATGGTGGGATAATGGCAACTGTATTAAAAAGCGCTGCCTTTTGGGGATGGGATGGGTAGGTGGGGGCTAAGGCTCTCAATCTCAGGCGCCCATTGACCATGGGGTGAATGACAGAGGAGTGCCTGTTCAGAGGTTACCATGAAGAAATCACCCTGCTTTCTATCTTGAGACTCAGGTGTTGAGGGGGCAAATTCTCTCTTCAATGACCTAGTATAAGAATCTGTTCAGCTGGTCCCAGTATGCCTCCCTCCTCCTCTCCCCATAAGACACACACACACACACACACACACACACACACACAAGGACACGCACACACACATGCACCCTCACAAACCAAAGCATTTAGGGGTAGAACAGTTGGCTTTCTCAAGTCCTGTCTCTGTATCTAGGCCCAAGAAGTCATCTGTTGAGTCTGTGAGGCACAGGCTGGCTTAAACTCTGCCTGATGGGTGGCTGCTGATGCTACTTTCTAAGGAATGCAGAGGCCATAGCAGCAGTGAGTTCGGACATGCCCTTGAGGTCAGGGAGCCTGAGCAGAGCGGCGAGAGCCAGGGCTGGGCCCCACTGAGCTGGTTTTCCATGTTCACCGTTTCTAGGTGTCTTGGGATCATGCTGTGTGTTAGGGTAGTTTGTTTCTCTTTGCCCCCTCTACAATGAGGGAAATTTTGCTTTGAATCAGGTCACAATATTAATTCTGTCCCTTTTGTTGGAATCCTAGTGTTGTACAGCAAGAAACATTTCTGCCAACGTTCCTTTTTGCTTTAATTATAATGGATTTTTAAAAATAGAACTGAATTAAAACAGAAATCTTCTTCCTTTTCAGAATCCATTTGGTGACTTGGAGGTTTTGACAGTGTGGGCACACCCTTTAGAATACAAATGGAAGGCCCTCAAGGAGGGGATGGAGGGTTCAGTGCTCCCAGAGCTTGGGCTCAGGGCTTTCATCTGCTGTCTGCTACCTGCAGGAACTGGGACAATGCTCTTTCCCTCCATGGGCCTCAGTTTCCTCTTCTGAAAAATGGGTAAGTCAGTCAACTTGATTTCTAGAGTATTTGTGACCTGATTTTTAAATTCCATATGACTCTTGTCTGTGCCCTTCCATGACATTCTCACACAAGATACATCCCACACTTGAGGCCTGATTATCCTGAAGGGAAATGGAGTCACCTAAGGACCATTTGTTCTACCTTTATTTTGACTCTCATGTTTTCTTCATGAACACCTGGATTGATCAGAAGATTCCTTGGATTTGTCTTTTATTCTCACTCTTCTTTTCCTAACTGGACAAAGTGGATGCCCATAAATCAGGGAATGGCTAAACACACTAAATGTGATGGAAATTTCTGTGTCCTAAGATGTGATAAATGTGAAGATTTCAGAGGATCAGGAAGAAACGTGTATGAATTGATACAGAATGAAGTGAACAGAACCAGGAGAGCAATAAGTGTGCAATGACTAATAACATAAGTGAAAATAGCCACATGAGGTGTAAAGGTCATGGAATTTAAAGATCCACCCGTATTGGCTTGGTTTTTAAGTGTTAAAAGCCAAGATGTGGGATTGACTTGTTGACATGAAAAGAGAAGGCTGAACTGGGAGGAGCTGGTGCCATGGATAGAGAGGCCCAAGCAGAGAGAGGGAAGAAGAACTTTGGTGAGCAGCATCAGGGAGGGAGAGAGAGACAGAGAGAGAGAGAGAGAGAGAGAGAGAGAGAGAGAGAGAGAGAGAGAGAGAGAGACAGAGAGACAGAGAGAGAGAGAGACAGAAAGACAGAGAGACAGAGACAGAGACACAGAGAGAACTGCTAGCCAAAGCTACCCAGACTGCTGAGGGCCAGTTGGAGCTGTCCAGGACTTTTGAGAGCTGCCAAGGACTGAGGAGGCATGACTGCAGTATCTGTATTTTTTTGTATGTTTTGATGTTTTGCCAGATTCATCTGCTGGTGAAGGACAGTGCTGTTGTTGCAGAGGTCCTGGAACCTTGCTATTGGTTCAGAAGCCCTGAAGGAGGATCTTCTTGTTGTATGTTTACAGAAATCCTGGAGGAGGGTCTTGCTGATGCTGTCAGGGGTCCTGAAACTGCTCTGCAGGCAGAGAGTGAATTGATGAGGACACTGGCAGTGTATCTTGTGGCTTTGTTAAGCTTTGCCTCCCCAGGAGCAGAGATTGCTGAGAACTTGCCTCTGGTCAAGATGAAGAAAAGACCCCTCCTTGGGTATTGAGTGCTGGGATGACATCAGAACCTTGCTGTGGCTCAAGGGTAGGTGGCCTCTGTGCTCTCCACTGCCCCTCTAAGAAGGTGCCTGGTGGTAACTGATGATGATTGTACTTCAGTTGTGATCCAGGGGTGGAGTACTTTGATTTTTGTGCTTTGTGACTGACCAAATGAATTACTTGGTTTATGACTGGAAATCAATCTCCAGTTGAATAGAGAGAAGACTTTGTGATTGACTTAATGAAAGTATTGCCCAGGGGTGGAATACTTGGACCTTAGTACTTTATGTCTGAATTGAGGACTTACTAAATTATTGAGTTGCACATGGTGAATGCTGTATTTTGATTTTCTGTGAACGTTTTGCCTTAATCTGTCACTGAAATGATGGAGTTTGCTATGCTCATAATCTGACCTTGGAAGTTGCTTTTGCTTGGAGTTACACAAGGCAATCAAACCCTAATTAATTTTGAAAATCTCTCTCTCTCTCTCTCTCTCTCTCTCTCTCTCTCTCTTTCTCTCTCTCTCTCTTTCTCTGTCCCTCTGTCCCCCTCCCTCTCTCACTCTCTCTCTCTCTCTCTTTTTGGAGGGGGGAAGGCAGGGCAATTGGGGTTAAGTGACTTGCCCAAAGTCACATGGCTAGTTTTGTGTTAAGTGTCTGAGGCCAGATTTGAACTCAGGTCCTCCTGACTCCAGGACCAGTGCTCTATTCACTGTGCCACATACCCACCCCTGACAATCTCTTTAGAAGGATCAATGATGAAATAGTCCTCTTTGCTGTTAGCAAAGGGAGTTAGGGTCATAATGGTAGAATGTGGTATCTGTCTAGAGATATGTTCACTTGGTTGGTTGATTATGCATACAGGTTTTCTTTAATGCAAATGAGTGTACAGTGGGCTTGAAGGAAGATGACAATGATGTCCAATAAAATCTGCCTTTAAGTACCCTAGTCATGGTGGACCCAATTCCCAACCAGCTTGGGTCTTTGCGTTGCCCTCAGAATCCTTGGTAATTCTGATTCTTCATGTGTCCATGACATGTTGTCCCACAACACACCACCATGAGAATCTTGGCTTTAAAACTGGAGCTGGCGTGGGTACCAATGAGGAGTGTAAGGCTATGGAACCCAAAGCAATGCCATCCTGTTCATTGGCTATCTCTGGCACCTGTTGAAGAAGCCCTTATCAGGGCACTACCTAACCCAGGCTTCAGGCTCCAGTGTCCCATTGTTTTTTTTTTTCCTGAAATCAGAATTAATTAATCCTTTTTTGATTTTCACCCCAGAATCTGTCTTAAAGTGTCAGGAAAATCTCCCTAAAAGAGACAAAAATGAGAATAAATGGTGTGTTTGTGTTGTGGTTGGTGGGTGTGAGGGTGGTCTGGACCTTAATGAGTACTTGTCAGATTTATCAGCAGGAGCTTCGTGGTGAAGTGCCCCAGGGGCTTCTGCTTGATTCCGGACTGTTTGGTTTTTATTGGCGACTTAATGTCATAGATGTGGCAGTCTCAATGTGCACATGATCCAAATCTGGGACCAATACTTTACACAGTGAGTGCCTTGACAGGTTAGAGCACTGGGTGGAATCTAGATGAAATCCAATTAGAATGAATAGAAATCCTTGAAGACAAAGTTTTTAAAAAATCAATGCCATTAGTTCAGGAGAGAGGAGACGGGACTGGAGAAGAGTTGTCTGAGAAAGATCTGGGGGTTTTAGTGAATCTTCAACTCAGCCCAGGTGAGAGCAGGTCGAGGCTGCCTTCTGGAGGGGCAGAGGGGCGCAGCTTTGGGGTTGAGGACAGTTCCAAACTCACTGACCTCGTAAACGGTGTTGGGAGGGTAACAGCCATTCTGGGCATGCCAGTTTACAAGAAGAACAGTATAAAGGTAGAAATCCTCCTGAGGAGGGTGGCCAGCATGGGGAAGGGGCTTCTGTCTCTCTCCTAGGACAGTGAGCTTAAAGAAATGAGTGTTTTAGTTGAGACAAGAGACTGTGGAGATGCAATGGCCATCTTCATGAGGGTCGGGGATCTGATGTGGCCTGTCTGGCCCTGGAGGGCAGAAGCCAGATCAGCAGATCAGCAGGTGCTGGGCACAGGGAAACAAAGTAGGGCCCAATGTCAGGAGGCGGAGGGCAGGGCCTCCCTCTGATAGTGGGAAGCCTCTCCTTGGCACTCTTTCTGGAGAGGTGGATGCCTCACTTTCCTGGTCTGTTGTCTGGGGATTCCCTTCTGGGTAGAAGCTGCTCTGGGGAAGGACCCTTGGTCCTCTGAGCTCAGGTTCCATCAGGGCCTCTTCGAGGCTTGGTCATTTACATGGCACCGACTGTGTGCCTGGCTCTGTGCTAATGCCTTTCACCAGCATAACACCTCGTGCGAACCTCATGACAACCCTGGATGGCAGGAGCTGTCATCTGCATTCTACAATTGAGGAAACTGATGCAGACCAAGGTTAGGTGGCCTGCTCCATCTCATGGTAAACCTCTGAGGCTGGACTTGATCCGTGGTGCTCCTGACTGTGAACCAGTTAGCCCATGATGCCCGTGAGGCCCCCGGCTTCTGCCCACTGTGGATTTATGGTCTGTGAAAAGCTAGCCTCCGGAGTCCCAGGACTTTGCCTGTGGGCCCCCAGAGTCCTGGACACAACACAACAGCTTCCATCACTTACTTAGAGGTCATTGTTTGGCACTGGGGGGGGGGGGGCAGTCACATGGGAGGGGGCCAATTTTGGCTAAGCCTGTGATTGCTTTGGTGTAGAAAACCTTCTGAGTAAATCACGCCCCCCTCCCGCCGCCCCGCTCCAGGCAAGTCAGAGACCACTCAGCCATTGAGACCTAGAAAGCTCCTGGGAGATCAGGAAAGGTCCTGGATCTGCCCAGAGTCAGTCAGGACAGGGTGTCTGCAGCCAGGGCCTCCCTGCCCCTGGGTTCAAAGACTTAGAGCTGAAGGAAGCATGGAGGCTGCTTAGACCCACCCCAGCGTTTTCCAGGCCAGGAAACCGAGGCCCAAGGGATGTGAGGATGAGCTCACCGTGATCTACACCAGAGCTAGACTTTGCATACAGTCCTCTGAGGGCCTGCAGCCTGTGCCTAGGCCTCAGCACCTCAGGCTGTGTTGTGTTGGGAAACATTTAACAGCTGGCTCTCCAGATTGTAAATACACACCTGTGTGTACCTGTGTGTACACACATATGGATGCATATGCCCAACACACTTTTCAGTTTAATTTTCATTATCAACATTTTCTTTAACATTCTATTAAATCAACAAAACAGTAAACCAAGCCTGTTTCCAGGACATCAGCACTCGCACTGAGATTTAACAATCAGCTCTTCCCAGCCTCAAGCTCAAGCAGATGCCTGCCCAGCTGCTGGTTCCCCAGCCACAGCCCTGGAGCAGACACAGGTTGGCCACCAGAGTCGCTTGCACTTGTTTGTTTCTAGGGGGCTGGCTGACAGCTGCTTCATCGGATCCTCACCAGCCCAATAACCGGCCAGGGGTCCTGGCTTCTGGGCTGTCCTCCTCACACACTCAAGAGGAAACAGGTGCCCTGGACCCTACTGAGTGTGGGGTGTGTCCAGGGAGATGCTCAGTCAGAATTAGTGTCTAAGGAGATGGGCAGGTTTGGCCCTGACCTCACACTGCTCTCTAGAGAATGTCCTAGTCCTCAGTAGGAGCAGGCATCTCCCAGGGTGGCTGCTGACCTCAGCAGCTCTTGGCCACCTCCCCCGTATCATGGGAAACCTCAGAGACCCTGCCTCATGCTCCTCCCAGAAGCCTTTTCCTTTTCAGACTCAGGGGCAGAAAGAGGCCTCCTGGATCTTTTAAAAATATCTCTTCCCCAGTTGTCAGCAGAATTCCACCAGTCAAAACACAGGTGTGTTTGGAAAGCTGTGACCAGCCTCCCATCCAAGAAGGGCCCTTGTCGTCTGGGCAGTTTCTGCTTGCTCAGGATATAACGGGTCTCCAGCAGCCAGGTCTGTTCTGAAGTGCTTCCCATCCCTCTGCACAGGCTCTGCTCTTCTGCTGAGAATAGAGAATTACTGTGTTGTGGGAGCTATAAATATGATCCCCCAAATAATTGTTTAGTTTAAGCTGTTTCTCAAATATGCCAATAGTTTGGAGATGTTGTTTACAGCAGCGGAAAATTAGGTAGGTAAATAATTTAGGTGCCCCCAGGCAGCATTTTTTGCAACCCACAAAAGAAAACGAACTCAGGATGCCCGGAGTCTGAATGGAGGCTGTTACTGGGGAGGTGGGGCCAGCTCCATGAGGCTGGGTCCCCACTTCTGCTGAGCAGCTTCTCCCCCTTTCCCAGGGGCAGGCCTTGCTCCAGCTCTGCTTCCATGAGAGACAAGACATTGTTTCCAGGTGACCCTTTCAGACTGCCGGGGGGGCCCCTTCATCGTGGGACCCCCTTGGTTTTTGAGCCAAACGTGTGCTCTTCATGTGTAGGTCCTTCTGGGCTCCCTCTAAAGCAGGGACATGATGTTCCTGCCCAGTGAATGGACCTCAGGCCGGGGTGCTCCCTGGCACTGAGTGTCGATTCTGGAGGCAGACCTTGGTCTGGGACAGAGCTGAAAGGAAAAGGTAAGAGGTAAGAGCCTCTCCAGGTTCACAGATCACGTCTCTGATTCTAGACAGTGGCCCGGGGTAAGGGATGCAGTGCTGGCCCTGTGTTCAGGAGGTGTGACTTCCAATGGTGCTCCTGCTCCAAACCAGCTGGGTGGCCTTGCTGGACACTTCCCTTCTCTGAGTCTCCACCACATCCTAAGATGCATCCTGGCCGTTCCAGGGAGGCTACAATCTGCCTTGAGAAAGGAGGTCCCATATAGGGAGTACAACATGGTATAGTAGTCATGGATCCCTAGTGTTTTTACATATCAGTCACTGAGCACGAAGTCAGTTCATCGTGTGCCAGGCCCTCACTAAGAGTTGGGCACACATGTCCTCACACTTTTTTTTGCCACGAATTATTAAATACACCAAAGGATGTCTATCACTGACCCCTAAAGAGCTGGGACTCAGAGATGATCTCACATCTGGGCTTTTGGGCTCTTGTGAGCAGTGTCCAGATGTTGCCAAGCTAGGGAGGGCTGACCAGCTGACAGCCAAGTGCTCCTCCTTCTCTGTCGGCCATCCTCCCGATGCCGGGGCCTTGCTCTGGGGGGTTCATGGTGAAAACAAACAGATGAACAACATGGACCTTACTCTACCTGTGGGTTGAGAGATGAAGAAAGGGGAAAAGCTTTGGAGAGCAGGTGCCCTTAAAGGACACCCTTCGAGAAACAAATCACCGGTCATACTTCGGGGTATGATTCAGTATAGGACATCATGGGAGCAAAGGGAGGAGCCTGACCAAAGCCCACTGGGAGGCTGACCCATGCACTGAAGAGGTTTGGTCTCTGGTGATGCTGCCAGATCACCTTTCCTCCTCATGGACTGGGGAGAGGGCACCTTGCCTGCCTCCCCAAACCTCAACAGGCAGTCTACTAACACCTGATGGGGAGGAGGAGAGACAGGCTCCCACCTGGCCTGAAGGTCCTTGGGGCTGCTAAGGGCCTGGGGAAGGCAATGTTGGGGAATGCTTGCTTTGGTGGTTGAGCAGACGGGGGGTGTCTATGTCTTATCTCAAACGTTTGCTGAGGTCGAGGTCCTGAGCCTGGGAAAGCAGGATCTTCTTTTGTCTTTCCTTTACTTCCCCTTCCCAGCACTTGGGGCTTCCCCTGATGCCCTGGTTCAGATGCCTTATTCATTAAAGCTCTTCTTCTTTGTGTACAGGGAGCAAACATCACCTGGATGGGACACATCTTTGCGCCAAGCTGCTGCATTCACTTATAACTCTTTCTCCTGTTTGTGAGCTGGGTGATGTGTAGCCCATAAAGAGTGTTGACCCATCTGGGCAGGAGTCAGGAGGGTAGTAAAGGCAAAACTCTACAAGGAGGCTTTCATGGGCAAATAGATAGGGTGGCCTCGTCTGTCTTGGGAGGCTCACCTGAGCTCAGGAGCTAAGCAGGCTGGCACCTGGTTGAGACCTGGGATGACAACCCATTTGGCAGTGTCTCTACTTGAGAAGATGGAGGAGTTTGGGGGAAGCAGCTTGGTCTAGGGCTGGAGCAGTCCATGTAGAGCTGGGCAGGGGATGGGGCCCTGGCTTCTTCCACACTTACTAGGAACGAGACCCTGGATGATTCATTCCGTCTACTCCAGCCTCAGTTTCCCTATCTGTAAATGGAAGCAAGCATACTCGTTTTGCTTGTCTCCCAGGGTTGTAGGCAGAAAGGTGGTCTACAGACATCTGAGTGTTCTACAAATATGGGTTATTCCTTAGAAAAGTACAAGAACACCCTCAGATCCCTTAGAGAGAGCTACTGGTGCCTGGGACAGGCAGCCTGTAATCACAAAGTCTAGACACATTCCATGTGGGCTGCTGGTGGGAGAATCGAGGACCTCCTAAGGACCTGAGCCAACGACCCCAGGCGCCACTGGAGAGAGGCTTCCATGGGGGGAGATCCTGAAGCTATTGGGAAGCTGTTGGGAGAGGAGCTGAGGAAGTCCTGGTCTGCTAACCCTGAATCTTTGGTAGCTTGCTTTCAACGCTAATTATTCTTGTTAATAAGTGGTAAACTCAATTATTTCTCTGTGCTGAGCTAGTGCAAATGCTATCTAGATTTGGGCACCCTGGATCAAAGCGCCGATGGCCCTGCCTTTGTTATAGCTCTCCCCAGGAGCTTTCCAGCTCATCCTTAGTGAAGCACACAGAGTGGGGGCTTTGTGGAAGGGAGGGCAGCTCAGGGCATTCATCTAGATGGCAGTGCCTGAAATGTGCAGACAAGATCCCCCCACTCTCTCCCACACCTGCCCCTCAGGGATAGAAAGAGGCCACCCAGAGTGTGGCTTTGTCTGCAGCATCCAAAGGAAAAGAGAATGTTTTATTTTTCCCAAGCCTCGCTCCAAACCCTGGGGGCAACTGGATCAGCTGTAACACCACAGCGGCCTCCAGAAGGGACAGAGACTGTGGGTAATTGTGTCAGGGCTGGGGGCCCAGCCTCACTCAGCTACAGGAAGAGGCAGGATGGGCTGCCAGGGGCCCAGGACCGTCTGCAGCAGCCAGGGTTGCCAGGGCAACTCCTCGTTAAGAGGGAGGGGAGGGCTAACCTCTGCCGTCTCCATCTTCGGGAAGAGCGCAGGTGTGTGTTCGTGCATCTAGGGATGGCTCACCCATTGCTCAGCCGTGGCAGGCCACGGGCGCAGGGGCCCAGGAAGCTGCGATCTAGAAAGGACAGCCCCTGAGCATGGCAGGGAAGGGCAGGCCTCTGGTTGGCATCCTGGAAGCCCCTGCAGGTGTCAGGAGAGGGCAAGTGACCTTCCCTTTCCTCCCCCTCCTCTCTGCTGGCTTCTTCCAAGTGTTCTCTCCTGGAAGGTCCTGCCGAGCTGGACCTGCTCTGAATATAGTCATGGAAGCAGAATGTCTTCTGGGCCTGGCCAACACTAGGATGCTCGGCCCCGGCTGTCCCCAGAGGGGTGCTCGCCCCTCAATCAAAGCCCTGCCCCTGAGTAGGGAAAGGACCCTGATCTCTGTCAGTGAAGGGGGACAAAAGTGACAAAACAGCACATTCTGCATTCCAGGGATGGGGATGCCAGGGGGAAGGCGGCATGGAGCTGGGAGGACACCAGGCACTGACCCATGGAGCCTGTGGTGGCTCAGCCCCAGGGAAGGACAAGCTGCTGAGCCCAGCTGGGGCAAAGCACCCACCCAAGGCAGCTGCCTCCTTTGTCTCTTCAGAGGGACCTACTGGCTTTCCACTTGAGAAAGTGAATCTGCATTTAGATCTGTGGTCAGCCTAGACCCAGCAAAAGTGTTAAGCACTTTCAGCTCTTTCTCCTCCCTGAGTTCCAGGGTATTCACCTGCCCCAGGAGCCGTGCCTTCCATGCCCTTTCCATCAGTCTCTCCTATCTCTCTGATAAGCTCCTCAGTGACCAATGAGGGAGAGCAACACTCCACCCTTAATATGCCCCTCTGAACCTCAGTTTCCTTATCTGTAAAGTGGGGATGATGATGCCAGAGGTGTCTCCCTCTCACTGTGCTGTTCTAGAGACAGGGTAAGTCAGGTGCCTCGCAAACCTGAAAGTGCTTCAGAAGCATCAGGAGAGAAGAGTAAGAGTAATCATGAAAAGGGGGAAAGGACCCACATGCACAGACATAATCATAGCAGCCCTTTTCATGCTTGGAAAACAATAGAAACCGAGGGGACGCTCATCAGCTGGGGAGTGGCCAAACAAGCTGTGGTATAGGACTGACAGAGCACTGTTGTTCCATAAGAAATGATGAGCAGGTGGACATTAGAGAAACCTGGAAAGACTTACATGAACTGATGCTGAGTGAGGTGAGCCTTGTACAGAGTAACAGCCACACTGGGTGATGATCACCTACAAATGACAGGCTCTTCTCAGCCACACAATGATCCAAGACAAGTACTCAGGACCTGAGAGGGAAACACTCTCCCCATCCCGTTAAAAAGTTGATGCAGGGGGGCGGAGCCAAGATGGCGGAGTAGAAACAGCTCGTCCAAGCCTCTCTGCCCCCAGATTCTCCGCAAACTATGTAAAAAAGGACTCTGAAAAACTTCTGGAGCCCCAGCACCCACAGAACGACACAGAGAAGCTAACCTCCCGCTGAGGACAGCCCAGCACCCTGCAGGAAGGACCAGCGCAGTGGTCTGGGACCTGGCAGCGCGCAGAGCACAGGAGCCGAGCGCGGAGCCCAGGTCCACGTGAGCCGAGGTTTTAGCCCCAGGGCGGCAGGGCCAGCAGCCGGCTGGAGGAACCCCAGAACACCAGGAGCTGTGGCGATTCCAGAATTATCAACATAGACTTGCCTAGGACAAAGTAAGAGGTTAGTGTCCTATGGACTTTGGGACCTGTATTTGGGGAATGCGTCAGCTCCCTCCCTGGGGGCTAGAAGCCGCTGAGGAGACATGCCATTTTGTAGTTTTCATAGGCATTTCCGGCTCCCAGCCTACAAATCGTGGGGAGATCCAGCGATCAGTCTTGGGGGAGTAATCGCTCTTGCTTTAACCTCCCTGGATCTGGATTGTGATCTAGGGTGGAAGTTGTGGGTGGGTTTACAGCTTACCAGAAACGGAAGTTGCCCCCCACAAGTTCAGGACGAAAATTCCTCTATCTGGCCTTAAAGCCATAGTGTGGCAACAAGCCCAAAAGTCAAGCAATTAAGTGGCAACATGCCAAGGCAAAGGAAACAGAAAAATGCAACCCTAGACTCCTATTTTGGGGGCATAGAGCGGGAAAAGGACTGTGAGGTCAGAAGTCCTGCTCCAAAAGCCCCAGGGAAAACATGAGTGGGTTGCAGGCCATAGAGGACCTTAAGAAGGACTTTAAAAATCAAATAAGAGAAGTGGAGGAAAAAATTAGAAAGAGAAATGAGAAGGATGCAGGAAAAGTATGAAATGAGGGTCAACAGCCTGACTGAGGAAAACAACACCTTAAAAAATAGACTAGCTCAAATGGCAAAGGAGGCCCAAAGGGCATTGAGGAGAAGAATGCCTTAAAAAGTCGAATTTGCCAGATGGAAAAAGAATCTCAAAAGTTCACTGAGGAGACTCATTCCTTCAGAGTTAGACTGGAGCAAATGGAAGCTAATGACTTTATGAGAAATCAAGATGCTGTTAAGCAGATCCAAGCAAACGAAAGATTAGAAGGCAATGTGAAATATCTCATGGGAAAAACCACTGACCTGGAAAATAGATCCAGGAGAGACAATTTAAAAATTATTGGACTACCTGAAAGCCATGATCAAGGAAAGAACCTAGAAATCACCCTTCAAGAAATTCTCAGGGAAAACTGCCCTGATGTTTTAGATCCAGAGGGCAAAATAGAGGTTGAAAGAATCCACAGATCACCTCCTGAAAAAGATCCCAAAAAGAAAACTCCCAGGAATATTATAGCCAGGTTCCAGAATCCCCAGATCAGGGAGAAAATACTACAAGCAGCCAGGAAGAAACAATTTCAATATTGTGGAAACACAATCAGAATAGCCAGGACCTGGCAGCTTCTACACTGAGGGATCGAAGGGCATGGAATATGATATTCCAGAGGGCAAAAGAACTGGGAATGAACCCAAGGGTCACCTACCCAGCAAAACTGAGTATTTTGTTTCAGGGAAAAATATGGTCATTCAGTGGAATAGAGGACTTTCAAGCATTCTTGAGGAAAAAACCAGAGTTGAATAGAAAATTTGACATCCAGATGCAAGAAGTAAGAGATGCCTGAGAAGGTAATCAGGGAAAAGAAATCAAAAGGAACTTATCAAAGTTGAACTATTTACATTCCTATATGGAAAAGCAATATCTGTGACTGATGATATCTTTCTCACTATGAAAATAATGGAAAAAGGGGGTGTGGTCATACGAATACATAAGTGAATGTGTGTGTATATGGCTACAGTTATATATGGATAGAGGGCATAGGTTGATTTTGTTGGGAAGGGAGAGTACTCAAGGGATGAAATTATGAGGTGAGAGAGGAAAGTGGCAAGAGGAGATGGGGAGAGACATGGTAGGGTAAACTATCTCATGTAGGGAAGTGGGTGCAAAGGAGGGGGAGAATAAGGAAGGCTAAAAAGGCAAAACCACATTCACATTGAATTTGGTTCAGGGAGAAAATGACATACATACTAAATGGTATATCTCAACCTGCAGCAGGATAGGGGGAAGGGGATGAGAGGAGGGATGATGGATGGGAGGGCATCCTTGGGGTGAGGGGAGGTTGGAAGTACCCACTATAGAAGAGGGACAGGATCATGTAGGGAATCGACCAGGTTGGGGGTGGGATGAGTGGGAGGGAGTTATAAGCAGCCTTGTACAATATATCTACTATGATAATGTTTTGCATAGCTAGACATGTACAACATATACTGAATTACTTATATCCCAAGAAGGAATGGGTGACAAGGGAGGAAGGAAATGGATCTGAAATTCGAGGTCGTAACATTAAATGTTTCAAATATATATATAAATACTATTATTAATACTCTTTTGCCTATAATTGGGAGATAAGATGTGCAGGCATTGGGACACAAAAGATTCATCTTCCTCTAATGGAAAAGTCGATGGGGGTATGGGAGAAGGTATGGGAGAGAGCAGATTGGAGGAAGCGATATCTTGTGGGACTGCTATTCTGGGAGGGTGAGTAGGGGAATAATGGGGGGAAAATGATTGTAACTCAAAATCTGGCAGAAATGAATGATGTAAAACAGAAGTTAATAAAGTATTTGTTTAATTAAAAAGTTGATGCAGATCGAAGCATAGTTTTTTCACTTTATTATTTTTTGTGTTTTTTCTTTCGATCTGTTTCTTCTTTCACAACTGTGACTAAAAGGGAAATATATTTACATGATAGCACATATATAACCTATATCAAATAGCCTACCATTTTAGGGAGAGGGGAAGGGAGGGAGGGAGAAAAATCTGAAACTTCAAATCTTGTAAAAATGAGTGCTAAAATTGTCTTGTAATTGGGGGAAAATACTTAAAATAATGTCATAGTGCTGTTAATAGAAATAATAAAATCAGACTGCAGGAATGCTTTGGCTCTCCCTCAGGTTTTCTAGAAGCAGAGCTGTGGAGCATTGTGCCTGGATGGGGGATCGAGGATGCTTCAGGTCACAGCAGCAGGGGCCCATCTTCTCTCAGCCTGTGGGCCAGGCCTGCTCTGCACAGCCCTGGACTGATGGCAGGTATCTATATTGGTTAGCCTGTTTCCTCTGCCTACCCCTCTTCCTTCTCTGTCAGTTTGGTGAAAGCAAGTTTGTTTTTCTCCACATGATTCCCACCCAGAAGGCAGCCATCAAAGGCAGAATTAGACCAGCAAGCGCCTGGAAGTGACCACTCTGTTTGGGGGAGGCTGGATGCTTCTGGCCTGACCACAGATCTCTTCTCTCTATAATAGAAACGACTCTTCCTATATCTCTCTGTGGCCTCAGAGAGCAGTGCAGGGCTCTGACGTGAACGGCTGGGCAGGCTGCTATTCACCAGGATGCTGAGGCCTCTGGGGCATCATCTGTTCATCTCCCAGACTGCGCCTTCCCACTCACGATGCAGGCTGAGAGGGCTGACAGCCTTGACAAGCAGGCCCACCACCCATCTGTGAGCTGTGTTTTCAGTGTGGGCCTTCCCGTTTCACACCAACCCTCGTCCTCTCCATCTCCTCTCTCGCAGTCCCCACACCTTCTTTTCCTCTTTCAGCCCCTGCTCTCCCTTCTGCCTCCTCCTCCTTCTTCTGAAGCAGGAAGACTTCAGGCTGTCCATGAAGTGCTCCCCCTGCTCTGCAGCCCCTCGCCCCAATACCCACTGTCTTCTTTTCACTCCACCCTTGGGCCATTGCTGACATCAGCCCCTTCTCTCGACTCTGCCACCTTCATTCTCCTCCAGAGGTTTGCCCTTTAACCAGTCTCTTTCTCTAATTTGCAAGGGCTCCTTCCCTTCTGTTCACAAACACACCAAGGTCTCTCCCATCCTTAAGCAGAAGCTCCCTGGCAAGCAGAGGCCTCTCATACCATATCCTCCAAATATCTTTGTCCATCTCTCTTCTCTTCCACTGCCTTGAGACAGGAACACGGGCTGGACTTGGGGATGTCTTTGGCACAGGATGAGCCTGATGTTAGACAGCAGCATCACTGTCACTCCTTGAGAGATGCCAGAACCTCCCAGAGCCTTCCCACTTCCAACAGAGAGGTTCCATGCTGGTCCAGGATCCCACAGCCAGTCTGGGTCAAAAGCTCGGCTGGAACTCAGCACTCTGGGGCTCCCAGACAAGCTCTCTATCGGCTCAACCAAAGTGCCTCTCCTTCCTCTTTCTCCTCACTTCTCAGCCCTCTGCAGACTTGGCTGCTGATCTCATCATTCAAGCAAAATTTCTTTGGGCTAATCTAGCACCGGGAGCTAGGACCACGACCCTCTCAGCCCTCACCCATCACCCCGCCCATCCTTCTAGACAGTGTTTCCTTCCTGGGGTTTCCATCCCCCAGACTCTCACTTCTCCCCCTTAGTCTGCCCTCTCCTGCTCTTTCCTTGGCTAGATCACCACTCATGCCTCGTCCCTTCTGCGTTTTGCTCTTTATGTTCTTTCTCAGAGATCTTAGGAGTCCCTTCACGTCCTCTCTTCTTCTCCACCTCCCCATTTCTGTTGAAGGCAGGTCTTCAGGTTCCCAGTCTCAGAATCATCCCCAGTCTTCCCTCATCCTCCTCCCAATGCCTCCCCCACAAAATCTCAAGCATTCTGTCCCTTTCACTCACACAGCCACCACTAATTCACCTTTTCTCTAGTGACACCCTTGTTTTTCCTTGAGGGCAGGCACATGCTTTGGTTTTCTCTTTATAATCCTTAGCTCCTAGCACAGGGCCTGGGGCAGGGTATGGGTTTCATGAATGCCAGTTCAATGTTGAATAAAAGAAGGGGTCATCCTTGGCCTTTGACCTTTGTATTAGCGTGCTAGTGGGAAGGACAAGGCACTCTACAAGGGAACTTTCGGGAATTCTAGGTTTATGAATTATGGTAGCTTGTCCCCTTTGGCCACAGACCATTCCACATGGCTCAGCTGGTCCCTTGCCCAACCTGCCCTCTCAAACCTGGATGGCACCTTCACCATTTCCCAGTGTCTCAGCTGCACACTTACTGTTTGTCCCTGTGCTTTTTGCCTGTTTCCCTGACAGAGTTTGCTTTTCAGGCAGAAGTAGGTTCTCTCTGAACTCTCTCAATAATGATAATGAAAAACATAAAATTAATCATAAATAACTGATTTTTTTGTAGCACATTCGCTCTTTAAAAGTCTTTACTTTGTCTCATTTTCTCATCCCGGCAATCCTGGGACACGGGCATTCCGGTTATTTTAGAAATGAGAGAATTGAGTCTCAGAGATGTTGTGACTTGTCCATAGCCTTATAGCTAGTAAATAGGCAGGTTTTCAGTCTTCTCATTGCCCCCAATCAGTTCCCTGGCCATAATTCCCCACTTCCATTTCAGTGTCTCTGCTAAAGTGAGCACATTCCTGAGATAATGAGGAGTGGGGAGCAGGCTGGGGGGCAGGCAGGAGGGATAGAAAGGGTGAAGAAGACAGAAGGAGCTCCAGTCCTTTCTTTCTCCACTTTATGGAGAGTCTTGAAGACTGACCAAAGAATTTTGGCATTCCCCTGTAGTGAGCAAGTGAGTGTTATAA
This sequence comes from Gymnobelideus leadbeateri, assembly GCA_011680675.1. Classification (NCBI taxonomy): domain Eukaryota; kingdom Metazoa; phylum Chordata; class Mammalia; order Diprotodontia; family Petauridae; genus Gymnobelideus; species Gymnobelideus leadbeateri. The sequence goes on along the minus strand of WOXC01012146.1, from coordinate 200,094 downwards.
TGAGAGGGTAACAAGATGATTACGATGGACAGATTGGATCAAGGAATCAGGAAAACCAGATTAAGCTACTATAATAATCAGTGCCTGAATTAAAAGGAGTCAGGGCTAAGCATTTCTGCTATCTTAGATGGACATGTGCTTTTTCCTGAGCCCTAGTCTGAGCCCACAATCCCGTTCATGTTGAGAACGAACATCAGTTATGAAACAAGGTCTATGTGGAAAGCCAGGAACATCCACCAGGCGATGGGACCGTTTGATGACTTGCACAAGCAACCAAGGGGGAGCAGGCACAGGAAGGACAAACAAGAGAGTTGGGGGCTGCATGCCACGGGGTGGGGAGAAAGGCCTTCATGTGCAGATGGGGTGTGTGGCCACAACTTGCTTAATGAAGCATTTTTCTCCTTCCCACTAATTGTTTTCTTTTCCCTTTGGGAGGAGAGAGGCAGCCAAATGCTCATTAAACATCAAACAGTAAACACACTCAAGTCGCCTTCATAGAATCTGCCTTTCATTTTTCAGATCATTTGGAGCTGGGCAGACCCACACATGCCGAGCATCTCCCAGCCTGCCTCGTCCTGGCAGTAAAAGAGCACAGGGAGCATCCCTCAGGGGTTACCTGAGTGCTCTTTGTGATGGCTCCTGGATGGAGAATGGTGGCCTTGAGGGGCTTCATTCTGGGTGGGCACACGTTTATATTCAGTTTTAAAGTTTACTTCCACATCTGTTTCTCTCATTGAGCCTCACAGCAGCTCTGCCCATAGAGTCACCATTTTACAGATAAGGAAACTGAGACTACAGTGTCAGAGATTTTAGTACTGCAAGCTATTCAGGGTCATTGAACTCAACCACCCTATTTGAGGGCATCTCAGATTCAAGAGGTCAAGTGACTTAGCCACAGTCATCCTTCTGAGCATCTGAAGTGGGTTTGGAAGCTGGGTCTTCCAGCCTCCAAGTCCAGCCAGTCCTTTCCTCCCAGCCCCCACACCATGCTACCTCTCAAAGAGGCCAATTGAGGGTCCAGGGTTACATGCTAATGACAGAGTCAAGAGGCAGACCCAGCCAGGACTTCCTCTATATATTATTTGTCAGTAAGACTTGGACAAAGGTCCTTCTGCCTGCTCTCAGAGCCCCATTTTTGACCTTTTCACAAGTAATGTGAGTGGGCGTGCAGTGGTCTGTGTTAATCACACCAGACTGAAACACAGGCTTTTCACAGACATATTTTGGGAGCTTCCTGAGCAGCTGAGTGAATGCTGTAGTATGTCCTTCTGGGATATCTCAACACAGATGTAACGGGCCCATCACACTGAATGACTACCTAGGGCATTATCTGGGCAATTGAGGAAGCAAAGCGTTATTTCATTTCCATTGTGCTGGATAACTCTGGAAGTCAGATGTCTCTAATGAAGCTGTCCTTTGGCACTTCCATGTTTCATTGAGGTATGGAAGTGAAGTCAACTTTTCAATGGTGGCACCATGAGAGTGCTGTTCAGGAAGGCCCATCAGTTGGGTAGGCCTCCCTACAGCTGCACAGACCTAGACCTGCCCAAATCCAGAGAGGCTCATGCCCAGAGAGATTCCTCAGGCAGACAGTTGGCTAGAGAGATACTTTCTTCAATGGCCTTGACTTGCATCGAGCTCCAAGGCAGGGTGTACACATCCTGCCATATCACAGAGCTTTGAAATGCTGAAGAAGCCCTTGTCATCCATTCAGTCTGTCTCCATCATCTCTAGATCCAAATCTCAGCAAGGGGTGTATTCCCTCAAAAGGGTCTACTCCCTGGCCATCATCCTCAGCTCCTCTTGCTGGTTATTCATTAACCAACTCTTCTTTCACAGAAAACCTGCCCAATACATTGGAAGCCTTTCTCCAAGTCTTTGATCATTTTACAGGAACCCCAAGTCTGGCCCCAGACACCCCTCAACTGTAAAATGGGGACCGTCACCTTTTTAGGGTTCTTGAGAGGAACAAACAAGATAATATCTGCAAAAAAAGTGCCTAGCACGGAGCTTGGCACATAGTAGGTGAGCTGTCTAAACACCCCAATGACGTGATGATGGTGATGCTATAACCACCATCACAGCCATTTACAGAGCACTTTAATGTTTGCAGAATGCTTCACAAATAGCATCTCATTCTGTCATCATAACAAGCCTGGGATGTGGGTGCTGTTACTATTACTATTTGACAGGGGAGAAAATTGAGGCCTGTGACTTGGTCAGGTACACACAGACAGTGAAGGAGGATTTGAATCGAGGGCCTCCTGATTCCATTTCCGGCATTATATCCCCATACTGGGACCTCAGTAGGTCCTGACCATTTACAGGGAATCCCCTTTCCATTTGGACTCGTAAGGCCACCATAATATTGGTTACATCTTTGGCAAACATAGATTTCTATTTTTATGAATCATTTGATATTTTGAAAATAAGAAGATTATTGAATACAATTATCTCTGTTTTTGCATGTCCCAAGTGTTTAACAGAATCTTAACATATGGGAACATCTTTTGGGAAAACAAACAGCCTTTAGACAGTTTTCTCAAGACAGTCAAACATGTTTTTGTTTGGGTTGGTAATTAGTAAGCAGCGAGTATAATGGGTCAGGCAATTGCATGGCTCTTAAAGCATGGTCTGCTCCAGAAAACCGTTTGGGAAAGCCTCCTGTCTATTCCTTGAGTTTTCATCAGTCTGTCCTCTTTTACAAGGGCAGAGGCAGTAGCTGGGGGCACCCCTGCTTTAGAGCACAAACTATTTGTAAATCAATACATAGGAAACAGGCAGAAAGTTACAAGCAGCAGCATCCCCAAATACAGCAAAAAGCAGTGGAGGGGAAAATGAGCCTGCACCAAGCTTGACATAAGCCTGAACTAGGCAAGGTCATCACAAGAACATTCTGAAATGAGGTGGAAGCAAGTAGCTGGAAAACATCACAGGTCTGCTGCATTCAACAGCAGTCTAGTCTTCCCATTGATTCAATAACAATGAAAATTGAAGGCGAATGTCCATTCTCCATCAGTTCTGTGGTTTCCTGGCTTGAAGGCTCTGTTCCACCATGTTTTTACTTGCACTTTCCATTATCCAGTCTACTCAGTAAAGAGGAAATGAATTAAGAAGAGTACTGACATATTCTTCCTTTGGATTTCTCAGCTGTGTCAACCATCCAGGAGGCTCCATCCCTGGTAACTGCCCCTCACTCCCATTTCCCTAGAGCTACATGTTCCTGACTTCCCTGTCTGCGTTATGAGTCTAGTCAGAAACAATCCCAGTGCTGGCTGCACAGCAGCCAAAAGCAGGTGAAGAAGAGTCTGGGAATGGCAATTCTTCGCAAGCAGAATCTTTGGAAGCCTCTGCCAGAGCCCAGCAAAGGTGAAAGCAAGGGGGGGGCAGTCCGGTGAAGTGCATTTGAATTATCAGCCTTCTGGCCTTCGGTGTGCTTCATCCCGGAGCTTTCCAAGAGTTTCAGAACTCCCTGCATCATCTTGCTCCCACAGCACTACAGTAACATGGTAGTAGGCTGGGGCTGAGTTTTAAAGGGGCCCATTGTAATTTAGGACACTACCTGAATGACCTTGTTTCCAGCATCAACAGACCAAAGGTTACCTAGTGTTTGTGGAGATTCCTTTTCATCCGTCCCCCAGGCGTGGGCGCTGGGATTGGGGCAGTTAAAAGGACCGATACACTCTTAGCTCAGAGGGCTTGGGCTTCATCTCTGAAGGCTGCAGCTATCAGACTCCAGGGCAAAGGGTCGCCCACAAGAGTGTACTTGGTGATTTCTATTTTTTCCTCTCCAGGATTTCTTTTCAGCCTGGTTGCTAGCTTATAAGCATTGCCACTCTCACTCCTCCAAGAAGTCATCTTGACCTTCTCTCTCTAATACAGTTTTCGTGTCAGATGGGCTCATGGTTGCTGCTTTTGTAAGAAGGCAGAGCTTCGCTGTCTATTTTGAGTGGGCTGCATGGGCGCCCCCAACACAAACACTTACTTGAATGGCATTAGAACGGTTACCGCACATTTGGACCCAAGGAAACTCTGGCCAAGGCTTCGCTGTGTCCTCAGTTATGCTCTAATGATTTGGCAGTAGCCAGACACTTAGGGAAGACCCCCTGTCCTAGCATTACACACACCTGGTTCATTCCCCCCAGAGGAGAGGGAACAAAGAACCTTGTGCTAAATGCTCCCCCAGCTTCTTTCCCTTCCTAAAGCCCCGCATTAAAACAATTTCACTCAGCCTTAGAAAAGATACATTGACAAGGATGGAAAATGGAACAAGTACCAGCTCTCTAGCCAGAGGAGCCACATTCAAATCCAGCCATAGAGACTTCTGCCTCGGTGAACCTGAGACAGTCACATTGTCTGGGACTCTGTTTTCTTATGTGTAAAATGAACAGGCCTTTGAGATCCCCCCCTCTCCCTGCTCTAGCCCCTTCTGCTACAGTAGCCGAAGGTTTTCTACATGGGCTCAACCTCGGATGGGCCCCAGATGGACACTCTCCCCAGCTCCCCCCATGGAGGGGATCTGGGCACATCCTAGTTCTATGGCTTCAACAGGACTTGCCTGTGGCCAAAGAATCCAGGAAAAACACAAAGTGAAACTCAGGGGCCTGGTTTATCTAGGATGAAGTGAAAACCTTATATCCTTAGGAAATGACATTTTCTTAGGGTTGGAAAGAAACTGTGAGGCTCCCTACCCTCCCACCCAGCACAGGAATCTCTTACCCAGAATCCCTTCAACTGACCAATAAACCCATCCTTGAAGACTTCCAGTGACAAGGAGATCACTACCTCAAAATTGAAAAATACTTCTCAGCTTAGTAGGATGCTGAGTAATACTTCCTAGAGCGAAGCACAACGTCCCGCCTAGAACGGCGACCCACTAGTTTATGTGCTGCTTCTTCTTCTGTGTGAAGGTTTTTTTTTTCCTTCTGAAGATTGGAAGGCACGGATTTAGAATATCGGGCTTTTAGGGACCTTGTACACAGTAGGCACTTATGTGTTTGCTCATTTGAACAGCTCTTGTGTCAAATTGTAACTGTGTGTGCACAGACACCCATGTGTGTTGGGTGGGTATCAGAGTCAATCCTCACTCAACAAGGCAGGAGTGCAGTGCCCATGTTTTTGTCCCAGATTCTTCTGACTCTGAGTCTTCCTGGGTGGGAGAGCTGATGTTAGCACAACGGGGAAGGCAGCGGCTCAGGGAGGAGGTGGGGAGGCCATGGATGCAGACCATGCCTGGAAAGGGCACCAGAACACACTGAGGGTGAGGCCATTGGGGTCCAGTATGCTGAAGAGAGGGCAGCAAGCCAGGCTTCCCTTTAAATCAGTGCTTGGCATGGCATTCAGTCCAAGCAAAAGGTATGGACGTGGTGGGAATGGTGGAGGGGTGGGGAAGGAGAAGGGAAAGAGACAAAGAGAGAGACTAAGAGACAGAGACAGAGAGAAAGAGAGACAGAGGAGAGATGGGGAGACACACAGAGACATAGAGACAGATGGCATGACCTTCCCTTTTGTCCGTGTCTTTGCACTTGGGGGTTTGTGTCTAGCCTTGGAAGGCATGCCTTGCGTGTGGCTACATCTTGGTCGAAGGCCAGTCACCAGATGCACCAGCAGTCAGAATACCCAGAGGTCAGTTTTAGATGGCAGTTATCTGCTTTCTGATCAGTTGGTGCAATGGTCGAAGCTGTCTTTGTATCCCCAGAACTCAGCCTCTGACTGTGCCCAGACCATTCTCTTTCTCTCTAGGTAGGTCCAAGTGCCTGGAGACCCTTTCCATGACTTCTTTTCAGTCAATCAACAAGCCTTTATTAAGTGTCTGCTGTCCTAGGCACTGGTCTAAATGCTGGAGAGCTAAAGAAAAGAAAAGAAAATCCTTATTATCAAGGAGGTGGAAGCCACATCCAAACAGCTGTGATTACTAGCATTAAGGGGGTGGGGAAAGGCTTCTTGTAGAAAGCCAGATTTTAGCTGGGACTTGGGGAAGCCAGGGCAGCTGGGAGGCACAGAGGGTAAAACAGCGGGGTCTGGAGTCAATACTCCTCCTTCTGAGTCCAAATCTGGCCTCATACATTGTCCAGGTATATGATTCTTAGCAAGTCACTGACCCCTGCTGGCCTCAGTTTCCTCATCTATAAAATGAGCTGGAGAAGGATATGAAACCGCTCTAGTATCTGCCAAGAAAACCTCAAATGGGGTCACAAAGTATCAGACACCTCCAAAGTCACCAGACAAGCATTTACTGAGCATGGACTCTGTGCCTGGCCTCTCAGGGCCAAGAGCTTTGCCAGTGCTGTCTCTTTTGCTTAGCAGAGAGAGAGAGATGTGCAGGCATGGGGGACAGCCAATGACAGCCTCTGAATTTAAGAGGTGGAGCACTGGGCACCACAGTGGAGGGGGGCCTTGGAGAGGGAAGCTACAGTGGGGGGCCATGGAAAGGGGGGCTGAGGAGAGGGGGACCAGAGTGGGGGACCATGGTGAGGAGGGTCTCAAGGGGGCCTGTGGAGAGGGGGCCATAGTGGGGGACCATAGTGAGAGGAGTCACAAAGGGGTCTGTGGCAAGGGTGGGCCATGGTGAGGGGGGCCACAGAGAGGGAGCCACAGTGGGGGACCATGGAGAAGGAGGTCACAATGTTGGCCATGGGGAGTGGGAGGCCATGATGAGGGGGGACTTGGAGGAGGGGTCACAATGAGGAGGCGGTACTGCTGGAATGCAGAGTTCATGGAGTAGGGGCAGGGCAGTAGGGGGCAGGTGACAGGGATTTCAAAACCAAAGACAGGATTTTTTTTTATTTGATCATGGGATCCATAGGGAACCACTGGAGTTTTCTGTGTTGGATGTGACCTCGCCAGATCTGCATTTTAGGAAAATCACCTTTGTGGCTGACTATAAGCTGGATGGGAATGGGGAGAGTGTGAGGCAGGCAGACCCCCAGCAACTATTGCAGGAGGGCAGGCATGATCGATAAAGCCAGCCCCGGGTGGGGGCAGGGCAGAGGGAAGGGGGATATTCAAGAGATATTACAGGGGCAGCTAGGTGGCACAGTGAGTAGAGCGTCGGCCCTGGAGTCAGAAGGATCTGAGTTCGAATCCGGCCTCAGACACTTAATGCACACACAAACAAAAACCTAGCTGTGTGACCTTGGGCAAGTTACTTAACCCCAATTGCCCTCCAAAAAGCAAGAGAGAAAGAGAGAGAGAGAGAGAGAGAGAGAGAGAGAGAGATTACACAGGAAAAATCTATAGGACTTGGCAATGTTTAAACAAAGAGCCACATGTCTGGGCCAACTGCTTTCACTCCCTACGAGGGGTTAAAAATGATTGCTGGCTTAGAAAGCCCAACAAGGGACCCAAGTGTGCTGGGATGGGCCTCGGCTGGCCCTGCCGTGGCTCCTCATTCATCTGTATGGCCATCCATTCATTGATAGGCCCATCCAGCATACACTCACTTACTGGGTCATTCACTCAATGGAAGGCTCTGGCTTTCTCTAAACAGGCCACACCTCAGGTGAGCCTCACATCTGGGCCGAGTGCAAACCTAGACTTTGTCTCTGTGTCTCCGGCCTCTCAAGGAGCCTAGGACATACATACTTATTGACTGATCAACGAAAGACAGGGTCAGCTCAGAGGAAGGTAAAGTCCCTTTTCCTGTGCAGCCTCTGGAAATGACTGGCTACTGTGAGTGTCCCTGAGAGACAGTGCTCTACTCCTTTAAGAGGGGCCTTGGTAGGCTTATTCTAAAGGAACATCAGCACAGATCAGTGGGGTGGGGGAGGTTGTGACGTAGGGCCCAGCAGCTCTGAAGGTCGGTGGCTCCTGCTGCTGAAGGGGCTCATAGCCAATGGTCACCTCCTTTGGGACACCCCCAAGGGAGCAGGGGAGCGAAAGTGCTTGTGATCAACCCCCATCCTGGGTGACTGGGCAGCAGAAACAGAGCCTGGGGGCTAAGATAAGGATAAGTCAGACAATGAAAGAAAACTTGCAAGAGTGAGTTCCGAGGGGATCAAGGGGATCTCAGTCAGAGGGTCACCAGCAAGGAAGAGGTGTAGGAACACGCAGCTTCAAACGCCAGGGCCTTTGGAAACCCCAAACAGGGCTGCTTTGGTCAGGCCACTGCTAATGAAAAAGTACGTATGTGTGCTTGGCTCTGTAATTAGAAACAACAGCAGGGAAATGATAATCTGGTTAGGAGCCATCTGCTTCCACTGCCTGGGCTCTCCAGGTCTGAGCGCCCCCGCTCCCCCTCGCTGTAAAATTCACTTGTGTAATGAAGGTGAACACAGTGACTGCCGACCGGGGGAAACACATCTGCTCTCCCCGTGGCAGGCAGGCTGTGTTTGTCCAATTTGCACGATTGCCTTTATGGAAAGTGGACAAACAAGCTGCTTAATGGGCATTCTAATGCAGGGAAAGCCTTGCATGGGAGTGATTTTTCAATGACAGATAGACTGGCAGATCTCAGGAGAGCTTGGGATGGACTCCAGGGGCTGCCTGAGGGTAGCGAAGCAGGAGAGAGGCGGCCCCAGCAAACAGAGCAAGAGCCCAGAACGGAGAGATGCAGGCGTAGCTGGGAGCGTGTGCATGTGTGTGCACGTGTGTGTATGTGTGAGTGTGTGCAAAGGTGTGCGTGCACTGTGTGTGCATGTGTGTGTGAGCATGTGTGTATATGTGCGAGCGTGCAAGACTGAATGTGCATGCTTGTATGTGCATGTCCATGTGTGTACTAATACATATGTATCATACACGTGTGTGCACATGAGTGTATAAGCATGCTCATGCACCTGTGCATGAATGGGTGTGAGCATGGGTGTATATGTGTGTGTGTGTGTGTGTGTGTGTGTGTGTGTGTGTAGAAGGTTTCAGTCCCCGTTAGCTGGAGTGCTTCTAGGATGATGAGTTTCTGATTATTGGAGCTGAAATGGGGTGTGGTCACAGGGGCGTTGCCCAGTTTGAGAGGTCACTGAGGGCCCTCAGACCGTCCGCAGCTTAGGATTCTACAGCTGAGCTTGATACCTTGTGAGAAGGTTTGGTATCACGGGCAGCTCTGAAGTGGCTCCCCCCATCTGTGGCCCAGAGGCCACCTGCCCACTCCCAGGGTCTCTCCAACAGTTTTCATGAACGTCCCCTGTCTCTTGCCTGGGACATGTTTTGTGATATTTCTTCCATGCTTGAAAAATAATGGTACCGTCTCCGATCAGTGTGGCAGAGTCCCCAGAGTTTGGGAACCAGGTAAAGAGATGGGAGGCTAAAAAAAGCTGGTCCAAGCTTCCACAGCAGAGACAGATTTCAGAACTGTCTCGGTCTGTGAGCACTCGTTCAGTTTATGCCAAGACTTCACCACGCCCCAACTATGTGCCAGGCACTGGAGCTAGGCGCTGGGACTCCAAAGGCAGAACCTAAACAGCCCCTCCCCACAAGGAGCTATTCCATCACTGAGTCAAAAAGCCAGAGGTGGCTGGAGCCCAGAAGAGAAGGTAGGAGAGCTGGGCAGTGCTGGACAAGCTGGGCCCACGGGGATGTGTCCAAACCCCTAGGGGACTCCTGGGGTCCTGGCCCTTCTGGTCCTTGGTTGGACCGAACACAAATAATCAGAGCATTTGCTCGCCTCCCATGATGACTTCTGGGAGTCAGCAGAGCTCGGTTAAGGTTCTGTCTACAGAGACTGAATAATTACATAATTACCTAGGCGACCGTGACCATGTCATGTAACTCACCTGGCTTGCACTTTCCTCTTCCGCTATGAGGCAGCTCAGTGTGCCACAGTCCAGAACTCAGGGGGATCTAGGTCAAGCGGGATCTCAGACACTTACTAGCTGTGTGACCCTGGGCGTGTCACCTAACTTTAGTGTACTCAGTTTTCTCCTCTGTAAAGTGGGGATAGTAATAGCTCCACCCCAACAGTGTTGTGCAGATCAGAGGAGAAAATGTTTGTTAAGCACTGAGCACAGTGACTGGCGCCTAACAAGTGCCCAATAAGCCCTTGTTCCCTGCTCTCCCTCTGCTGTCCTCAAAGTGAGAGGCTTGGACCAGACCATCCTCAGACATTACAGATTTGAACTTGAAGGGACCTCAGAAGCTGTCTCATTTGGTCCCTTATTTTACAGACAAAGAAACTGAGGCCCAGGGTGGCACAGTGCCGTGCCTGAGGTCCCAAAGGCACCGAGAGACCAAGGTGGAGCTCACACAGGAGCCCTGGGGCAGCACCTGCTCAGTGCACCCTGGGCTTTCTTGTGACTCTGCATCCAACAGAATCTGTGCACTGAGTCTTAATGTGGAGGCCATTAATGGAGAATACTATTTGTTCCCTTTTAGCCACTTGTATATTGGGAAGGACAAGTAGACAACTTTCGTTCCTCAAAGCACACTAGTTTTTTCATTGTGTCACGGTGAAGTGTACTGAGTGGGCCTTCTGGAGTGCCGAGGATACATTTTTCAGACTAGGACCCTAAGCTTACTTCCTCCTCCTCCTCCCCTTCTCCCCTCCCCCTCCTCCCCCTCTTCTTCCTCTTCTTCACCAACCTCTGCCCCCTCCTCTTCCTCTGATTACCCGTGTTATCATCATTGGCAATGAGGTGGGTCAGTGGAGAGAACAGGAGGCCCAGAACCAGGGAGACCTGAGTTAAAGCTGCCCTCAGACTCTTGCTAGCTGTGTGATCCTGAGCAATTCCCTTAGCCTCCATGCGCCTCAGTGTCCTCAGTTGTGAAATGGAGGCATTCATAGCATCTACTTCACAGGGTTGTTGTGAGGACCCAATGAGGTCTTTGTGCGACATTTAATAGTTTCTGGTATATAGTCAGTGTTTAATAAGTGCCTGTCTCCTTCTCCTCCTCCCCTGCCCCCATTATAAAAGGCAGGCATTCTGTCTGCCTACGAACATTAAAAAGAAAACACGAGAGTGACTTGGTCTAAGACTGTGAACCTCAAGGATGCGGCAGCATTTAGAGTCGAGGATCACTCGGAGCTTTGCTGACGCCTTCACTTACGTTACTTCCCTTGGTTGGAGAACAGAGAGAGGTGCCTCTGGATCACAGATCAGACAGTGACTTGGAGGGGCATGTTCCTCCCTCCTTCCCCCAGCCCTACCCCTCTTTTCCTGCTTTCCTCTGATTCCTGGAAGGAAAGCTGATTTATTCCTTATGGAGGCTTGGTGCTTGAATTGCCTGCGGGCTGGGATGTCCAACCTATGGTGAGCACTGCCATCTGGTACTTGGGTCTTGGGAAGAAAAGCATGGCACCCACCACCATCTTGACAGAACTTTGTTTTTAATGGGGAGGCCTGCTTTCCCTCTAAGGTAATGAGCTTATAGAGAAGATCATTCAGTGTTCAGCAGCTTGAATGTGGCTTCTTTTAATTTCCAATTTTCCCATAACCACTTTCAATCTGCATTTCTCTCTATGCTAATTGCCTCATTAATAGGCTCAGGGAGAGAATGTTTGTGTGAGGGGTTTGATGGCTCTGGGGGCTGTAACAGAGTCTCCCTTTCTGATCATCTCTGATAGAGTCTTGTTTGCTGGCCTGGGGCTTGTGTGACCCACTTCACTATTGGGCTCTTTGGATCAGACTCGAGGGGGGTGTTCCAGCAATTGGGACAACTGCACCCCCAATATCAGAGTTGTTGTATCTGTGAAACACTTAGCAGGAAAAATGTGACCTATGTGGGAGTCAGTGTTGGTACAGGAAAGAGATCCGCGGAATAGTGGCCCGTTGACAACATCTGGCCATCAGCTGAACGGAGAGCCACTGTTCTCCTTCAAAACACGATTAAACACCAGGAATTAAGCTCTAAATCCAAGGCCTGACTTTATCGTCAGATCCAAGCTTAATCTCATTAAAAGCTATTTCTAACAAGCTTGTGAGATCTGACTCTTGTGGGGTGTTAAATAATTTTTTGCTTAATGTAGTTTGATTAAAGCATCCATCTTCATTAGATGTCACCACATGGCCCAAATGACATTTTGAAACACACACAAGCACCAGCCTGCCATTGTTGCAGATAAGCTTCTTGTGAAGCTAATGAAATTATAACCCAGGACAAAGGAGAGCTTGAAGACATCGAAAATAGATTATCTGCACATGATCAGCCTGGCTGTGCGCGAAAGGCACGATTTACGGCCTTATTGATCTAGGAAGCTCTTCAAATGTACTTCCCGTCTCGGTGGCCCTCAGCAGCCCCCCGTTCCTACTTAAAGCTGCTTGTTTATTACACTGCATTTAACGACAACTTCTATGCTGCATGACCTCATCAAGAGTTTTCACATCAAGCTAGAAGCCTTTAAGTTATAATGTTCTTAGGTCATTAAAGGAAGAGACCTCTTCCCCCCAGTGTAGGTATGGGTAGACATGTGGCCCAGAGCTCCAAAGGGTGTATTCCATGGTGCTCACTGTGTTTGGGTCAGTGACTGGGAGGTAGGACATGTGGCTGACCCTCTGGACCTACTTCTTCCTGCACTTTCCTTGGTCCTAGTGATCTGTGACACTCTGATCCATAGTGCTCCAGTTTCTGACCCTCTTTCTTCAATGACTTTGTATCCAGACAAGAGGACAGATGTGGAACTGATTAGCAGAGGCCAATGATAGGATGGGGCAGTGAAATGGGTGCTGGAGAATTTGACCGTATTGTGGCTCTACAAGTGATCACCCTGGACCAGGCCCTGTATGTTTATCAGACTTTAGAGGTGGGGGAGACTTGGCCTAATGGAGGTCACAATCAAAGTTTGCTAATTTGAGTTGAATTGGCGGATCCTCCATAGAAGATTCATGGAAAATCTTTCAGGATGATAAGGCATTGAGGGGTGGTGGGAGGGGAGCTGATCTGTACTAGTATGGAACACCTGTAGCAATGGACCCATGAGGCCATAATCTTATAGATGTGGCTCCTAAAGACCTGTACATTCCCAGCATCCTTTACACATGGACAATGAGTTGCCCATGTTTCCATGAAGATTCCTCTAAATAAAACTAGATGATTGACAGAGAATAGAATGTGAGTGCAACACCTACCAAGGAGGAAGTCTGAACAATGGTACTTTGTCCACAATTCCTGACACAAAGTAGGTACTATATAAATGATAGTGATTATTATTATTAATTATCATTATTAATTTCCTCCCCTCCTTGAGTTTTCTTTTTTGATTGTTGCTCCCTGTGCTACTATCAATTCTATTTTAAAATTTTAATAGTATTTTATTTTTTCCAATTACATGTAAAAGCAAATTTAATTTTCTCCTTCTCTCCCTAAGATTATAAGCAATTTGATAAAGGTTATATATGTGCAATCATGTGAAACAGACTTTCATATTAGTCATTTTGTGAAAGAAAAAACAGACCAAAAGAAAAAAATGAAAAAAAAAGTGAAAATATATGCTTTGATCTACATTTAGACTCCATCAGTTCTTTCCCCAGATATGAATAGCATTTTTCATCATGAGGCCTTTGGAATTGTCTTGGATCATTGTATTGCTGAGAAAAGTTAAGTCAATCATAGACGAGTATTGCACAGTATTGCTGTTACTGTGTACAGAGTTTTCCTGGTTCTGCTCATTTTATTTTGTATCAGTTCATGTAAGTCTTTCCAGGTTTTTCTGAAATTTGCCTGCTTATCATTTCTTTTTTTTTTTAAAGCAATTGGGGTTAAGTAACTTGCTCAAGGTTACATGGCCAGTCATTATTTATCTATGGATGCTCATTTTCTGAGGCTGGAACTGGTCCCGTGTCCTCCCGACTCCGGGGCCAATGCTCTTACTCACTGTGCCACCTAGCTGCCCCCTGCTTATCATTTCTAATACCACAATAGTATTCCATTACATTCACATTCCACAACTTATTCAGCCATTCCCCAATTTATGCACATCCCCATCAATTTCCGGTTTCTTTATCACCACAAAAAGAGCTGCTACAAATATTTTTGTACATATAGAGATTTTCCCTTTTTCTCTGATTTCTTTGGGATACAGACATAGTAGTGGTATTGCTGTATCAAAAGGTATGCACAGTTTGAATGCCCTTTGGGCATAGTTTCAAATTGCTCTCCAGAATGGTTGGATCAGTTCAGAACTCCACTAACAGTGCATTAGTGCCCCACTTTTCCCACATCTTCTCTAACATTTATCATTTTCCTTTTCTGTCATACTAGCCAACCTGATAGGTGTGATGTGGTATTTCAGAGTTGTTTATTTATTTTTTCTTTTTGGAAGGAGGAAGGCAGGGCAATTGGGGTTAAGTGAGTTGCCCAAGGTCACACGACTATTAAGTGTTAAGTGTCTGAAGCCAGATTTGAGCTCAGGTCCTCTTCACTCCAGGATGGGCGCTTTATTCACTGCACCACTTAGCTGCCCCTTAGTTGTTTTAATTTGCATTTCTCTAATCAATAATTATTCACTGCTACCAATTCTTCCTCAGCTTGCTAAATCCAGGACTGGGGACACTAGCCCTATAATAACTGATGTTCAGCTTTTGATGTCTCCAATACTTCTCAGACTTTCACTCTCTAAGTCTCTTCCTTGCTTTTCAGCTCTCTTATCCATAACCTCTCCAAAATTCCAAAACTCCTAGTGCATTACAGAATTCCACCTCTCATTCTTAATTTCGAGTTACATTCCGATTTTCCTGGTATGGGAAGAAATACAAGTCCCGGGGTGTTTAGCACCTCATACCCTTCCTCCCCCATCCTCAGCCAAGGCAGTCACTCCAAACATTGTCAGAATAACTTATTTAAGAAATTCCAAAGTTAATAGTTCAAGTACATTTGGAAGTTCCTTATTTTCTTCACAGTTCCAAATTCATCATGAATACGAATGATAATAAGCTTGAACATGGAGAGGCAATATGGTAAAGTGGGATGAGCATTCACCACACTTGGAGTCAGAAGCATAGATTGGAATTCCAGCCCAGCAGCTCACTAGTTGAGTGAGTCACTTCTTCCCCATATTCTATTTCAAGCCATCATACTCTCAAGCCTGGACTATTGTAGCTGCTGGTGGGTCTATTTATCTCAAGTTTCTCCCCACTCCAGTCCATCCTCCATTCAACTACCAAAGTGACTTTCCTAAAGCACAGGTCCAACCATGTCGATCCTCTACTCAATGAGCTCCAGCAGCTCTCTCACCTCCAGGATCAGATACAATTTCTCTGTTCAGCATATCCAGAGTCCTTCATAACCTAGCCTTCTGCATTTCTAGTCTTCTTTCTTCTTACTCCCACACTCTTTGATCCAGGCACACTGGCCTCCCAGCTGTTTCACAAAGAAGACAGTCCATGTCTTCTTGACTCAGAGCATTCTCTCTGGCTGTCCTCCATGCCTGGAATGCTCTCCCTCCTCAACTTTCTGTATTCCTTGACTTCCTTAAAGTCACAATTAAAATGTGACTTCCTTTACAGGAAGCCTTTTCTAGCCTCTTAATTGTAATGCTTTTCCTTTGTTAATCATCTGCTATCTTTCCTATATATTGCTTGCTTGTATAAATTGGTTTGCATATACTCTTCTGCATTAGATCATATGTTCCTTGAAGGCAGGGACTTTCTTTTGCCTCTTTGTATTTTCAGAATATAGCATAATGCCTGGTATACAGTAAGTAATTAATGTTCATTAATTCATTGATACATGATCTCTAACGTCCCATATGGTACTTATATCATATGAGTCATACTCCTTTTTCCACCTGCCCTTTAAAGAAAGGTTATTAAGTGTATGTATGTATGTGTGTGTGTGTATGTGTGTGTGTGTGTGTGTGCGTGTGTGTGTGTGTGTGCGTGTGATGGATCTCTTTGGCAGCCTGTTGAAGTTTAAGTACCCCTTCTCAGAATTTTATGTGCATAAAATTAAATATGTAGCATAGCAAAGCTAATTCTACTGAAATACATTATCTATCTATCTATCTATCTATCTGTCTGTCTGTCTGTCTATCTATCTGTCTGTCTATCTGTTCACAGATCCTGGATTAAGCTCCTATGATTGAAAGACGTGACAAAGGCTCGGTCTTTGGCCACTGTTCTTGTTTTATGTTCTTTCAGTCTCAGAGATCTCATCCATTTTTAGGGCTTCAGTTATCTACATGGGTGACTCCTCTCTGACCCAGACCTTTTCTCTAAGTATTGGACTCTTCCTTCTAGTAATCGTTTGGTCATCTTCATTAATATATCTCAGGGCAATTTTGAGTTTACCCTGTTTGATAAATAACTCATCATTTCCTGTCATGAAAACCCTAAGAAGCATTACTAACAATGAGGCTAGTGGAAGTGATAGAATTCTAGCTGAGCAATTTAAAATCCTAAAAGATGATGCTGTTAAAGTGCTTCACTCAATACACCAGCAAATTTGGAGAACTCAATAACAGCCACTGGATTGGAAAAGATCATTTTGTGACCCAATTATAAAGAAGGGTAATGCCAAGGAATGTTCAAATTCCTGAACGATTACACTCATTTCACATGCTAGCAAGTTTATGCTTAAGATTCTGCAAGCTACAGCAAGATGTGAATTGAGAATTACCAGGAGAGCAGGTTGGTTTTGAAGAGGCAGAGGAACTAGAGACCAAATTGCCAACATTTCCTGGATTATGGAGAAAACAGGGGAGTTCCAGAAAAAAATCTACTTCTGTTTCATTGGCCAAACTAAAAGCCTTTGACTGCGTGGATAGCAACAAAATGTGACAAGTCCTCAAAGAGATGGGAGTAACAAACCATCTTACTTGTCTCCTGAGGCCAGGAAGCAACAATTAGAACTGAACATGAAATAACTGCTTCAAGATTGAAAAATGTATGACAAGTTTGTATATTGTCACCTTATGTAACTTACGTGCAGAGTGCATCGTGTAAAATGCCAGACTAGATAGATCAAAAGCTGGAATTACGGTTCCTGGGAGCAATATCAGCAACTTCAGATATGCAAGATAATACCGCTACAGCATCAGAAAATGAAGAGGACTTAAGAAGCCTTTTGATGAGGATGAAAGAGGACAGTGCAAAAGCTGGCTTGAAGTGTAATGTCAAAAAAATTAAAATCGTGGCAATAGGCCCCATCATTTCATGGCAAAGAGAAGGGAAACAAATGGAGACAGTGTCCAATTTTATATTCTTGGCTCAAAAATCACTGTCGATGGCATCTGCAGCCATGAAGTTAAGAGATACTTGCTCTTGGAAGGAAAGCTATGGCAAATCTGGACAACATACTGAAAAGCAGAGACATCGCCTTGCCAACAAAGGAGTGTTTATTCAAAGCTCTGGTTTTTCGAGTAGCAATGTATGGCTGTGAGAGTTGGATGATCAGGAAAGCTGGGTGCTGCAGAATCAATGCTTTTCAATTGCTGTGCTGTAGAAGACTTTTGAGAATCCCTCGAACAGTAAGGAGGTCAAATCAATCAACACTTAAACATGATTCAAGCTGTTCACTGGGAGGTCGAAGCTTAGATACTTTGGCCACATTAGGAGAGGATGGGACTCATTGGAAAAGACTTTGATATTGGGAAAGAATAAAGGAACAATGAAAAGGCAATGGCAGGGGATGAAATGGATAGACAGTATCCTGGAAACAACGAATGTGAACTTGGACAGACTTTTAGAGATAGTAGAGGAGAGCTGTTATCCATGGGCTTGTGAAGAGTCCATTAATGGATAACTGAACAACAAGAGAAGACCCTTCATCAGAGGTATTAGTGAGAGCAGCTATGTTTGTATCCTGGGCTAGATGAGCAGACCTGTAAGGTCCCTTCTAGTTCTGAAATTCATTGGTGCCATTATCTTTTTCCTAAAGTCATAGCCTTATACTTCACTCCTCAAACTTCTCCACTTGGCAGCAGCCTTTCAACCCTGGAGACACCTTTGCCCTGAGTCCTTCTCATCTAATTGGTGAGGCCCTAAGCTAGATGTCCATTTCATGAGGTGCCAAGGCCATAATCACCTCATTCCTGGCTCTACTACTAACTCTCTGGACTTTTTCTACCTTTTTCCCAACAGCCTTAAAGACTGCCCTCCATACCCCACAATCCTTTTTTTGTGTGTTGTCTTTCACCCTCTGAATGTGACACAGACATTTTAAAAATTTGTATTTGTATCCCTGGTACTTAACATAGTACCTAGCTAGCAAATAGTAAAAATTTAACATGTCATATTCATTTATCCAGATATCTATTTATTTGTCAATCTAAAGTCTTTCACTGAAATCAACAAAGGTGGATTCTCTGTCCATGGTAGTGGTTTTCTCCCCTCATTCTCTCCGATTCAGAATCTCAGCATGACCTTTCACTTCACCCTCTCTCATTCTCCCCGCACCAAGCCAGTCACTAATGTCTTATTGATTTTTTCTTCACATGCCTCTAAAAATGCTTTCCTCCCTTTCTTTTCCTATTGCCTCCATTCTATTCTAGGCCCTTGTTATTTGTGTCCAAAGAAACAGACTATGCTCCATGTAAGAAAATACTTTTTAGCAAAATGAGAGTTGTCTCAAAGAGGAATGATCTAGCACTGGAAGTGATCGGTTCCCCTTCTCTTGAGGTGCTCAATCACAGTTTGGAAAATCCATTTGATAAGGACTTTGCAGGGGAGGGGAAGAGTCTTATTCAGATACAGTTTAGAGCAGAGTCTTCTGCAGTTCCTTCAGCTCCTGGATTCTGAGATTCATTTTTCTAGGAGGGGGGCACTACCATAAGCCACTTGTATTGATAGTGATACTCATACAAAATGACAGTATGTACAAAGGAGTCAGTATTAACTCATCTCTTGAGAATCTAAACGGGAAATGTGATTGGAAAACAAAGCCTTTAGGCATTTAGATAGAGCTCAGTCACTCTGTTCCCATCAGCCGCCACCATCACCCCCACTATCTTCACCACAACTACCCACCATCATAACAATATTGTGATCAATATAGAGATATTGATCAAGTCCAATTATAGAAGAAAATGGTGAGGTACGTGCAACACAACCCTGAAGCTTGTAAAACATTTTAGAACCTACTAAGTCATGTTATGGTGGCTGTTAATATAATCTCAAAAGCTCACTAAATCTCATAAATAGACAAATGACAAATCTTCATAGCACAAATGGACACCTCAATGTATCCTGCATAACTCAACCTATAACCTATTCTGGAATTGAATCATTTTCACAGATGGTAATGTTGCCCACAATCCCCAGGGCATAACATTGACTGATAAAGTCTTAAGAATTATGTTTTTAATAGGTGTTACTCTCTCAAAAACTCATTTTTGTTTAGTTATTTTTCAGTCATGTCTGACTTTTCATAACCCCATTTGGGCATTTCTTGGCAGAGGTCCTGGAGTGGTTTGCCATTTCCTTCTCCAGATCATTTTACAGATGAGGAAACTGAAGCAAACAGGGTTAAGTGACTTGTCCAAGTCACACATTCAGTAGGTGTTTGAGACGAGATTTGAACTCAGGAAGATGAATCTTTCTGATTCTGAGCCTGGCACTCTATCCCCTGTACCACCTATTTGCTCAAAAAGACATTATCTCTAATCTATGCAAAACAAAAATCTGTTGGAAGTAGAGACCTTACAGAGGAGATCAAATTCCCACAGGATGAGTACAGATGAAGAATGAATGCATAGGAAGACGTTCACTTCCTGGCTGCTGTTCTCCCTGCTCCCAGAGTGGTCCCAAAGAGGCTTGTGGGGAGCTCAGTAAGGCTCCTCCTCAGTAAGGCTGCCGTTCCCTCCTAATACTTTTCTTCAGTTGCAAAAAGCAATCATTTTAGCTGCCTGTACCATTGTCTATAGAGCACTGAATAGTAAGGAATAACGGTGGGGTAATGACTTTGCCCTGGACTGTCGCTGAACTCCACAAAAAAAAAGAAAGAAATCGAGATAATGATAGTAATGATAATGAAATAATTTTCTATTAAGGCATTAATATGTTAATGTTGGGGAAAGGTTGGGTGCCATTTGTGTCAAAGTGGAGACCTTTTAGATTTTCCCTTTTGTTCCAAGGGAAGAAATTATCTAGAATTAACAGGAAATCAAAAGAAAAGGAGTGAAGAGGCATGAGCTTTATTATAACTGCTGAGGCTTTTATTGAATGGTAACAGGATAGGTTCCAAAGTTACTTCAGCATGAGAATTAGCTCATAGAATTGTCAAAAGTAAAAATAAAGTAAAATAAAATGAGAAAGATTGAGAGGGAGGGATGGGAGAGAAGGAGGGAGGGACAGAGAGGGAGAAGAAAAAGGAAAAAGGGGGAACAGAGGGTTAGGGAGAGAGGGGATGAATGGAAGAGAGAGATTAGATAGATTTTAGGGTGAAAAGATGTTCTATCACAGAGCAGAAACAGGGGGAACATCTGGTTTTACATTTCTCTGGGAAAAAATGGATTAATCTGAGCTTGATTTAGTCAGATGTCAGTTTAAATGACTTATTTTCCTGCTCATCCAAATAATGCAGTCAGAAGGCATGAGTAAGATAAAGAGCCCATCTCCCAACAGATGTCTGGCCAGGATTCTTAACTCAATCAAAGGGTAGGTGTGGAATTGCCTTCTAGCAAAATCATGCAAGTCTCAACATTGAGTCATTCAGGAAATTAGGGAGAATCTGGGGAAATTGCTAGGAAAGACAATGAACTTGGATGGAAGACAGAAGCTTCAAAACTTATTAATGTCTGTAAGTCTTAATGGTAAAGGACATGACCTGTTCTGTGCTGAGGGAGCCTAACTTTGGGGCTGCTGTTGGATTGAGGGTGAGCCCATTATCCCATGATTTGCAAACCAAACATACTTAAAGTACACAAGAGGCCAATTACATAATTAAGGTTCCCCTTGAGGAGGTATGGGCTCTCACTTTAGGGAACTCAGGGGTTGAATGGTATGCTGGTCTTTAACTTTGCCGTCAAATGAGGCATCAAGGATAGTCACAAGAAACAGAAGAAGTTGGATGGAGCCTTGTAGGTGACCCATCTCCAAAACATGGTCAGTGTCGATCTGGTGTTGGATTGAAGGCCTCCTGGAAGAGGGGGGCTCACAACCTCTTCAGTTAGCCCCTTACATTTGGAGATTACTATTGTTTGGTTTGCTTTGGTTTTTCTCCCCCATGACATGGATCAAACATTAATCTCTGAAACTTCTAATGATTGCTCTTAAATCTGCCTTCTGTATCTAAGCAGAATGAGGCTAAACCCTCTTCTGTGGGTCAGAACTTCACAGGTTTGAAGACAGTTCTCATGTTACCGGAGTCTTCTCTAGGAGTAGCATCTGCATTTCCTTCAATTGATTCTTATATGGCATGAACCTCTGCCCTTCACGATTCTGGGTACCTTTCTATAGACAGGATGGGATCAAGAGTTGGCAGTTTTCTCAAAACTTTGGTGTGAGCGACAGCAGCCTTGGATGATTTGGACAAAACTATAAATGATTTTGACTTTAATTATCAAAGGAACTTGGGAAAACCAGCATTTGGGGTCTGAATTCTTATGATATTTAAAGCTATGTGGAAACCCTGAGAGTTTTTCTAAGAAAGTCTCCCATGCTTTCAGGATATGTTGGGTGTAAAAGCTAGAATTTATGAAAAACCCAGTAACACAGTGAGACTAAGTTGTCCTATGGGAGCCATCTTGGGAAGTATTTTATTGTTGTCATTTCCAGACTTGTTGAAGCTTTGGTACTTTTTTTTTTTGGCTATGTGTGACTCAGAGCAAAAGGGCTTATATTTCACAATAATGATTAATGATCTTCTTGACTGTGGAGCCAGAAAAAAGTAGTGACATAGCAGATTTATAAGAAGAATAAGCTGTTTTAGAGACTCTTCCTTTACATGTGTAAATAATATCAGTACTATTTCAATGGGTCAACTGTGTTCTAAGGGAGTGATAGAGGAAGAGTGAGTGGTCATAACTCTTATCCTGGCAACCATGTGGCCATGAACACATGGGAATCTAAAACACATGTTCTGATTGAGAAAGCCTTATTCTTGGTTTGAGCTGCCTGTGTGTGTTTGTATGTGTGTGTGTGTGTGTGTGTGTGTGTGTGTGTGTGTGTGTGTGTGTTCTTTCATGATCTTAGGTAATGAATGTGTCAAGACTTAGAGGTGACCTTGTGAGTTCAAGAGGTCTGGAGGTTTCATCAGGTTGGGCTTGAATTTTAGTAGGGACTAAAATGTCCCGGTAACACCCCAGCATTCTTGGCAAGGACAGTGAGTGATTTAATGAGCTAAAGAGTATGAGGGAAGGGAGGCTAGCTCCCTCTCATGAGATGTCAGATTCTGCCAGACTGAGTCTGGTTTTATCCACGTACGTGAGTACTATTGTGTGCTGTTTTCTGTGAGTGAACACAGTATTCCTGACCTCATTGCCCCACAATTGCTCCTCAGTGTTAGAGTAGTGACAATTAACAATCAGGTAAAAATGATGTGACCAGGTAACAAGCATGCTTCCTAGGTTCTGCAATCCTAGTTTTGCGCCAGCTTTTCCCTTCCAGGTCATGACCTGTGTCATCAACTAGACTTCTGGCAGGATGTCCCCTGGCTCATTTTGGAAGCAACTTTATTTCAACTCAAAGTTGTGATGCAGAATGATGGAGGTGAACTTCCCCCTCTCCCTCAACCTCAGAAATGCCCACAAACCAGCAGACAGGCTGGCCAAGACAGAGCTGCAAAGACTGTGCTCCTCTTTCATTACCCAATTATGAAGATTATTCTGCTGTGAGATAGTCTTCTCCCACCACCCCCAGCTCTCAGCACTTCATCATTCTTTTCAAACATTTGTTGCCATATTGTATCTTCTCCCCCCAGAGGGAACATTTCTTCTGATTTGATTGCAAAGAAACTCATCCAAGTGCTTCAGTTTCCTGATTTATAAAATGAAGATAGATTCAATGGGTCAAGTGAAGGCAAATTAGCTTGTGACCCCTAAAGCTCAATGCACTTATCAGTGGTTGTTATGCATTTATTCAGCACCAGAAATAAAACAGCTCCCAGAACTGGAAAGATTATTTTCTTTTAGTCTTCTAGGACATTTGACTAAAGAAGTAAGGACATACTCTCTGCAGTCCTCTTCTTCTGCTTATTACTAGTTGTCTTCTGACCTAGGGGGAGACCCACCTTGTTCTTAATCTCATACAAGATGGTTAGAAGGGCAGTTTGACTGTATCCATCCAATATATGTTTTTTGGGGAGAAGCATGATAAAATAAGAGGGACCTATGGGATTTTTTGGTACAAGACCCCCCCCCCTCCCTTTTTCTTAGTCCCTTCCCTTTATGGTTTTTTCCTCATTGACTAACATAGACACAACTATGTTGTCAAGCTTGGCCAATCGTTAAACAACAAGCAATTATAAAGTACTTCCTCTATGCTAGATGCTAGAATAGGCTCTGGACACACAAAGATGAGAACAAAATAATGTTTGTCCACAAGGAGATCACATTTTAAAGGGAAAGACAATGGGCATATCTATAGGTACATGAAAAATGGATGTGAAGAAATCTTGGAATAAGGGAGGCACTAGAATCTGGGGGGACCAGGAAAATCCATGGGAAAAAGACATGGCCTGTGGCTGCTATTGAAGGAAATCACAGCTTACAAGAGAGGTAATGAAGCCTCCACCTCCTGTTGGAATGGAATACTCATACTGAGGGAATTCATGGTCAGGCAGGTATTAGCTTGAATGACCTCCATGGTCTCTCCCAGCTTGAACACTCTTTGGTTCTGTAATTATCAAATGCCTGAAAAACTAAGGACAGAGCCCAATACCAGAAAAGTTTCATGAAATGGTAAAATATGAATACAGGGTTCATAATAAGGCTTGGAGAAAAGTGTTCAAAAGATTATTGACCTTGTAAAAAAGCTGAAGATCAGAAATTCTGAACATATACTTGAGTCTTTTATTCCCATGAGGAATTCCCTATTATTTGATTGTAAACACTTCACTTAGCCATCCTTTTTCTACATGAAAATTATCCTTGACCTCTGGTGTAGCACTCACAGCCCTTTTCCTCCTTGGCTAAGGAGAAAACAAGCATAGCACTGTACTGAGTAAAATAATTAATTTTCCTTCTTGACTGAAAATGGATCCTATTTCAAATTTTCATTTAATTTTTAAACCCACATAATTTAAACATGAACTCCAGTTGCCAGTACTTTCCTCACTCAAAATTAAACAACTGCATTTGATTTAAAAATATATTTTATATCTATATGTATTTGTATATATGAAATATTCATTGATAGAATGTAATTTCCTTGAGGTCAGGAACTCTCTCTCTCTCTTTTTCCTTCCATCCCCTGCACCGAACAGTGATTTGTCTATAGTTGGCAATTAAAAATAAATTTCGACTTTTGGGTCATGTAAGTATCAAGATGGCAGACTAAACACTTTCTCCAATCCCCATATCCTCTCAGATCTCCCCCCAAACAGAAAATATACACCAAAGATAAAGCAGCTTCAGCTGTTTCCATGGTCTAGGAACCAAGAATCTAAAACAAGGTCAAACAAGCACACAAACTCTGAACCCACGAATTGAGGCTCACTGACCCTGAATTCACTCAGCACCTCTCTCTACTCTCCCACACTAATTGCAGTGAACCTGCCCTAGCAGACCCAAGAACATAACACAGACCTGCATCAAAACACATCCCTACAGCTCTAGTCCCCCTTTCTTTCTGCCAGTGCCATAGAAACCCTGGCTTTGGGTTGTGGAAGTTTCTTGGGGTCTCAACAGTTAGCTTAGCCAAAGCCCTTAGGAACAAAAGCTTGTGGGGACAGCAATCTATATGCACTGATGCTTCAGCCCTGAACTACCAGTGCCTGGGAAAGTAAGCTCTGAACAGCTGGTAGCAACAGGCTCCGAACTGCCAGCATTGGACCAATGAACTAAGGAACAGGGGGAGTAGGACGAGCCACCAGGACAGGACAATATGCATGTAGGCTGCTCCCTCCACCAAGCCTGAGGGAAGAGCACAGCATCTAGATGGGGTCAGGTCTGACCCAAAAAGTCAGTTGGTACAGACATAGTCTAGTGATCTGTGAATTGCCCGGTGTAGGAGGAGCCTAAGATGCTTTGAAACCCAGTCCACAAGACAACATTAATAAGGAGGGAGGGAGCCAGAAGAGACTGAAAATAACGAGAGAAAAAGAGACTAAAATGTACTAAAAATTTCAGGAAAAAGAAATCTCACTGGAAAACCAGTAGGAAGAGAAGGGAATATGACCCCTGGATCTAGCAAATGAGTTCAGGCATCTGTGAATACTGCAAAGTGAAGGAAAATGATTCAACACTTGATGGGACAGAGTACCCTGTGGAAGGACGGGAACATGGAACCACAACAGGCTGTTTCTGAGTAATTTCAGAAAGGAATGAGAATTATGAGAATGGAACTTCTGTCCTGCACAGTAAAAGCAGCAAAAAAAAAAAATAGCAAAATTGGAATCTGCAATGGCAAGCCTCACCAAGAAAATAGAATAGGGAGCAATAGATTAGAAATACAAATAAACAAAGTGTATGCAAGCAAACACAGATCTTGTAAATTAAGTGTGCAGAGACAACCTAAGAATCACAGGACTCCCAGAAGAACACGGGAGAACAAAAAACATTAATACTATAGTGACATTCATAAGAAAAAGAACATACCCAGAACTTCTGAAGATTGAACATTAAATTCCAATGGAAAGAATTCACAGATCACCTCCAGAAAAAACAAACAAACAAACAAACCTAAAACTGCAGACTTCAGTACACATACTGGTTAAATTTAACGATTCACTTCAGAAGCAACAACCTCTATGGTCCGTCAGGACGAAGACCTTCAGATACAAAGGAAAGGACAAGAAGAATAACATTAATAATAATGCAAGACTATTCTGCACCCTCTAGAAAAAGGAGGAGGAAATATAATAACGTGTTCTGGAGAGCATTAGAAGTTAGGATGCAACCAAGTTTGACATATCCTGCAAATCTGAGCCTAATCATATGGAACAAAAGATGGACATTCAATAATAAAGAAGAGATTGAAATATTTTTTTAGAAAAAAATCAGAACTGAAGAAATTAAATAATCTCTCACACATCCAAACAAAAGCAATGCAAGAAGGGTGAATATATACAGACGGCAATATTATCAAAAGACTGGTAAAAAAATAAACAAAAATCCTTCTTTCTAAATGTACACAAGGAGACAGGGGTGAAGGTGGAAATCTGGGAGAGGTAACAGAGAAGAGGTATGCATGTGCCATTAAGGGCAGCACCTGGAACACCTACCTATAAGCAAATGAATCTTTTGTGGGACTACATGAAAACATGGGAGGGTACATGAAAGAGGAGGAGGGGACAGAGGGAAAGAGAGAAGTTAGTGATGTGCTGGGGGCAAATCAAGGGCTAGAAAAGATGGGAAAGTGACCTCTATCATCTTAGAAAGTGAAGAATCTACATGGGAAAACTAAAAGAATAATTGGAGCATATTATGAACAGCTATATACAAGCAACACTGAGAATACAAAGAAATACTCAAACTATTAGAAGAAAACATGAAATGCCTCATAGTAAAAACAGATGACCTGGAAAATGGATTGAGGAGAGATAATTCATGAATTACTGGACTACATGAAAGTTATGATCAAACAAAGACCCTAGACATCATATTTCAAGAAAATATAAAGGAAAGTTGCTTCAGTATCCTAGCTACAAAGGGTAAAATAGAAATTGAAAGACTCCACTGATCTCCTCCTGAAAGAGATCCCAAAATGGAAACTCCTAAGAATATTATAGCCAAATTCTAGAGCTCCTAGGTCAAGGGGAGCATATTGCAAGCTGTTTGAAAGATACAATTCAAATATCATGGAGCCACAGTCAGGAACATAAAAAATTTAACTTCTACCAGAATGCTTGGAATATGATATTCTGGAAGGCAAAAGAGCTGGGATTGCAACCAATGATAAGCTACCCAGCAAAACTCAGTATAATTCTTTGAGAGAAAAATGGATATTTGCTGAAATAGATGATTTTTAAGCATTTCTGATGAAAAGAACAGAGCTGAATAGAAAATTAGACTTTCAAATACAAGACTCAAGAAAAGCATAAAAAGGTAAGCATGAAAGAGAACTCATAAGGGATTCCGGAAAGTTAAATTATTTACATTTCTATTTGGGAAGTTGATACGTGAACATCTAAGAACTTTATCATTACGAGTGCAGTTTGAAGCCTGCAACCTAGAAAGAAGAAGAGTTAGTTGGTTATGTTGGGATGATATAAAAATAAGTGAGAAACAAAGATGTCCTGTGAGAAGGAAGGGAGAGGCAGAATGCAGAAAATTTTCTCACATAAAAAAAGGAGTATAAAGAAAAACTTTTATAGTATAAAGGAAAATGGAGAAGGGGCAATGCTTGAAC
Organism: Gymnobelideus leadbeateri; assembly: GCA_011680675.1. Taxonomy (NCBI): domain Eukaryota; kingdom Metazoa; phylum Chordata; class Mammalia; order Diprotodontia; family Petauridae; genus Gymnobelideus; species Gymnobelideus leadbeateri. Next base: position 172,783 of record WOXC01012146.1, on the reverse strand, counting down.
TCATTCACCTCTAAATTGGTTTAAAAGGGAATATGCACATTCAATTGGTAATAAAATGTTATTTTACCCAATAGTAAGAAGTAAGAAGGAAAGGGGTTAAGTGAAAGAGGTGGTGGTGATAAAAGGACAAGATAAAAGAAGGTAGTTGTCAGGAGCAAAACAGACTTGAGAAGAGGAGCAGGAGATAGAGACAGAGAGACACACAGACAGAGACAGAGACAGAGAGAAAGAGAGACAGACACACACACACACACACAGAGACAGAGAGACAGAGAGACAGAGAGAGACACACACAGACAGACAGAGACAGAGAGACAAAGAGAAAGAGAGAGACAGAGAGAGAGACACACACAGACAGAGACAGAGAGAAAGAGAGAGACAGAACGAGAAACAGAGACAGAGAGACAGATAGAGACAGAGAGACAGAGACAGAGAGACAGAGAAACAGGATGAAGAGAAATGCACAGCTAGTAATCATAACTGTGAATGTGAATGAGATGAACTCACCCATAAGATGAAAGTAGATAGAATAATGGATTAGAAACCAAAATTCAACAATATTTGTTTGCAAGAAACACATTTAGAACAGAGAGAGACACTCAGTTAAAATAAGGGAGTGAAGTAGAATCTATTATGCTTTAGTTGAAGTAAAAAAAAGTGTGGGTAGCAATCATAATCTCATACAAAGCAAAAGCAAAAATGGACTTAATAAAAAGGGATAAGCAGGGAAGCTACATTTTGCTAAAAGAAACCAGATATGATAAAGTAATGATAGTACTAAAATTTATATATACATACATGTATGTATATATGCATACACACACAATTCAGCATAGCATCCAAATTCTTAAAGGAAAGATTAAATGAATTCTAGCAGGAAAGTGACAGTTAAACTAAAATAGTTGGGGACCTTAACTTTTCCCTCTCAGAGTTGGATAAATCTAATCATAAAATAAATAAGAAAGAAGTCAAGGAGATAACTAGATGGTTAAAAAATTAAATATAATAGACCTACAAAAAAACTGAATAGGAATAGAAAGGAATATAACTTTTTCTCTGCTATGTGTAGCACTATCACAAAAATTGACCAGATATTAGGGCATCAAAAACTTTACAACCAAAGGTAGAAAAGCAGAAATTCTAAATGCACTCTTTTGAGAACATAGTTTAATAAAATTTTATATTTTATAAAGGGCCAAGTTCATTGGAACCTAAATAATCTACTACTAAAGAATGACTGGGGTAAAGAAAAAAATCATAGAAACAATAATTTCATTAAAGAGAATGACAGTGAGACAACATTCTAAAATTTGTGTAATGCAACCAAAATAGCACTTAGGGCAAAGTTTATATCTATAAATGAGTACATCACTAAAAGAGAGGAATGGCAGAGCAATGAATTGGACATGCATGCAACTAAAAAACTGGAAAAAGAACAAATTAACAATCCTCCATTAAACCCCAGAATGAAAATCCTGAGAATCAAAGAAGAAATTAATAAAATTGAAAGTAAAAAAAATCAAACTAATGTATAAATCTAAAGACTGGTTTGTGGAAAAAATACAACAAAATAGATAAACTATTGGTTAACTTGATTTTTAAAAAAAGAAAGGAAGAAAACCAAATTATCAGTATCAAAAATGAAAAGGGTGAATGAAACACCAAAGAAGATGAAATTAATACAATTATTATGTGGGGAGCCAAAGTGGCCTGGTTCAGGACTCAGATTGTAAATCCTAATAGTGGACTTTAAAACAAGAATCTCTTTGAGATGCCACTTTTTTGTTAAGTTAGCTCCTGAGTTCTTTGTTATGGATTACACTTATAAGGATGTTGCTTGAGTTCTGAGATCAATAGGGTATACCCCAAGATTTTAGTTATTAAGAGCTAAAATACTTGATTCAGCACTAAGGTATCTTTGGGTGGTCAGCTCTAAATGTGATGTCTTTTGAGGGTTGCTGCTTTGGCTTTGAAGTTTGCTCTCAATTGTATCCATTTATGACTGCTTCTGCATTAGGAGATACCTGAGTAATAGATCAAAGGTCTTACCCTAAGACTTTAGTGTCCTAGATAACAAATCTTTATCAAATTATCTATTCTGTGCTACTTCCAGGATACAACAGACTAAAGTAATGATTAAAAAACTTGAGTCCCCTTCCTTTGTCTCTATAAAAACTCTTGTACTAAGAATCAATAAATGGAGTTCATTGTTCTTCCTTGAACTATCCACATGGCCTGGTCATTTCTTCTTCACATCTCCAGATCATGCTTGAGTGCTGGAAACTGAGCAGCCCACTGCATTATTAGGAGTTATTTTGCCAAATTATAAACTAGTAAAACTAACAATTTAAGTGAAATGGATGAATATTTACAAAAAATATAAATTGACCAGAATAATAGAAGAGGAAGTAAAATACTTAAATAACTTAATCTTAAAAAAGAACTTGATCAAATCATCAATGAGCCCCCTAAGAAAAAAAATCTCCAGGATCAGATGGATTATCAGATACAATGGATCTGATAATGTATCAGATACACATAAATTCTACCAAACATTTAAGGAATAAGTAACCCCAATAATATATAAACGATCTGAAAAAAGGTAACTTAGTCCCACCTAATCCTTTTTATGACATAAATATGTTTTTGACACCTAATCCAAGGAGAACAAAAACACAGAGAAAAAAACCATACACCAGTGTCCTCAATGAGTATAAAGGCAAAAACTTTGAACAGAATACTAACAAGGATATTATAGCAATATGTCACAAAATCTATACACTATGACCAGGTGGGATTTATGCCAGGAAAGCAGGACTGGTTTTCAATATTAGGATACCTATCAGTGTAATCAATCAGGTCAATAAGCAAAACAACAAAACTCATGTGATTCCATGAATAGATGCAGGACAAGCACCAACAAAATACAACACTCATTCCTATTTAAAACATTAGCAGGCATAAGACTCAATGGAGTCTTTCTTAAAATGATAGTATCAGTCTAAAACCAAGAGCAAACAACAGTGGGGATAAACTTGAAACCTTCCCAATAAAATCAGGGCCAAAGATGCCCATTATCACCACTATCATTCAATATTGTACTAGAAATGGTAGCCACAGCAATAAGACAAGGAAAAGAATTTGAAACAAAACTATCCCTCCTTGCAGATGATATGATGGTATACTTATAGAACCCTCGTAGCTGAAACAACTTTATTGAAGTTGCAGGATATAACAGAAACCCGCACAAATCATAGACATTTCTATAGACTATCTGCAAAATCCAGCAGCAAGATATAGAAAGAGAAATCCCATTAAAAATAACTGCAGACAATATAACACACTGGGTAGTCTACCAGCCAAGACAAACCCAGGGATTAAATGAACACAATTAAAAACATTTTGCATGAATAAAGACAGATCTAAATATTAGTTGATCTAGGATAGGACAAGCCAACATAATCAAAATAACAATTCTACCTAAGTTAATTTACTTATTCAGAATCATAGCAATTTTTCAAACTACCAAAGATTTACTTTATAGAACTAGATAAAATAATTACAAAATTTATCTGGAAGAGCAAAAGGTCAAGAATATCAAGGTAATCAATGAAAAAATGTTAAGGAAGGTGGTCTAGCAATTACAAATTCCAAACTATTTTATGAAGTGGTAATCATTAAAACAATCTGGTATTGGCTAGGAAACAAAGTTGTGGATCAATGGAATAGATTAGGTACATGATACAAAGTAGTAAATGGCCATAGTTATCTAGTGTTTGATAAACCCAAAGATCTAAGCTTTTGGAGTAAGAACTCAACATCTGACAAAAATTGCTGGGAAAATCAGGAAGCAGTTTGGCAGAAACTAGGCATAGACCAACATTTCATACCACATATAAAGACAAGGTCAAAATGGGTAAATTATTTAGACACAAAGCTTGATATTATAAATAAATTAGGGAAGCATGGGAAAATATACCTGTCAGATCTATGGAGAAGGGAAGAGTTTATGACCACACAAGAGATGGAGTATTATGGGAAGCAAAATAGATCGTTTTGGTTACATGGAATTAAAAAAAAAAAACTTTTCACAAACAAAACTAATGCCACCTAAATTAGAAGGAAAACAGATAAATTTTACAGCAATTTTCTCTGATAAATGCCTTATCTCTCAGATATATAGGGAACTGAGTTAAATTTATAAAAATAAGATAAAATATAATATAAAATATAATATAAAATATAAAAATAAGACCATCTGATAAATGGTCAAAGGATATGAAGCAGCAGTTTTCAGAAGAAGAAATAAAAGCTATTAATAGTAACATGAAAAAATGCTCTGAATCACAACTGACTTGAAAAATGCAAATTAAAATAACTGAGATACCATTTTACACCTCTCAGATTTGCTAACATGACAGAAAAAGAAAATGACAGGTGCTGGAGGGAATGTAGAAAATTGGGACACTAATGTACTGTCGGTGAAGTTGTGAACTATTTCAACCATTCTGAATGACAATTTGGAACCCCAAAGGCTATAAAACTGTGCATACCCTTTGATCCAGAAATACCACTACTAGGTGGGTATACGAAAGGAAAGGGGAAAGGATACACATGTACAAAAATATTTATAGCATCTTTTTTGTGCTGGCAAAGAATTGTAAACTGAAGGGACACCCACCAAATGGGGAATGGCTTATTAAGTTGTGCTATATAATTGTGATGGAATACTATTGTTATGCTTTATAACTGGATTTTTTTTAAAAAGGAAGAAAAACAAATTACCAGTATCAAAAATGAAAAGGGTAAGTGAATCACCAAAGAAGATGAAATTAATACAATTATTAGGAGTTGTTTTTGCCAAATTGTATACCAGCAAAACTGACAATCTAAGTGAAATGGATGAATATTTACAAAAAATATAAATTAACCAGATTAACAGAAGAGGAAATATTGTACTAGAAGTGGTAGCCATAGCAATAAGACAAGAAAAATAATTTGAAAGGAATGAAAATAGACAATGAGGAAATAAAGCTATCCCTTGTTGCAGATAATATGATGGTATACTTATAAAGTCCTCATAGCTGAAAAAAGAACGTTAGCAAAGTTGCAGGACATAAGAGAAACCCAAACAAATCATCAGCATTTCTATAGACTATCAACAAAACCCAGCAAGCAAGATATGATGAGAAGAAGGACTTCAGGGAAAAAAAAAAACAAAACCTGGTCAGATTTGGATGAACTGATACGGAATGAAGTGAGAAGGACCAGGAAAACATTGCAGAAAGTTACAGCAATATTTTAAGAATGATTAAGTAAGAAACTTAACAACTCTGATTAAGACAATGATTCAACACAATTCCAAAGGTCCCATGATGAAAAAAAATAAAAAAATAAAAAACTATCCATCCCCAGAGAGGGAAAACTGATAAACTCTAAATGCAGGTCAAAGTATAACTGTTTTACTTTCTTTATTTTTATTGTTTTATTTTGTTTACATTTACTTTTGTGGCGCAGTTACTGCAGAAATATGTTTTGTGTGACTTCACATATGTAAATGATGTCAAATACTTTTCTTCTCAAGAAGGATGAAGGGTGGAAATGAGAGAGAGAATATGGGACTCAAAAATGTTTTTAAAAATAGTTAACATTTTTACATGTAATTGGGAATATTTAATAAAATAAAATTAAATAATTTTTTTAAATTGGGAAAGAACCCCACCTGAATCCTTTTCTGAGATAAATATAGTCCTAATTACTGAAAGTGGGGAAAGATAAAATAGGGGAAAAATATAGGCCAATATCACTAAGGAACATCAATTCAAAAATTTTAAACAAAATCCTATCAAACAGATTACAGTGATTTATCCAACAAATCACTCATTTTGATCAAGTGGGATTTATACCTGTGATGTGCTTAAGGGTGGTTCAACTTTAGGAAAACAATCAATCTAATTAGGCATATTAAAAACCAAAGCATCCAAAAATACATAATCTCAATAGATGAAGAAAAAATTGCATTATTTTATACTAAAAATCCTACAAATTATAGGCACAGAGGGACTTTTTAATATTATAAAAAACACCTATTGTGACACAAAAGCAAATACCATTTGTAATGAGGATATAGTAGAACTTTTTTCCAGTAAATGAAGGAGTGAAGCAAGGATGCCCTCTCTTCCCACTATAATTTGATACAGTTCTAGAATTGCTAGCAGTGGCAATAATACATGAGAAAGGAATTAAATTAATAAAGACAAGAGTAAAGATTATTCTGTATTATTCCTGTTTTTGATAAGGTTTACTTGGAAAACTTGAGGGAGTTAGCAAAGATAACAATTGAGAATATTAACAGCTTCAGTAGATTTGCAGGATACAAAATAAATCTTCACAAATAAAAAATTCCATATAATAATAACAAAACACAAGAAGCAATAACTGAAAGAGAAATTCCCTTCCAAAATGTGTAAAATATCTGGGGATTACCTCCCAAAGAACACAAAAGACTTCTATAGATTCAATTTCAAAGCATTCTTTAAAGACTTAAGGAACAACCCACATAGGCTGTGGCAATGTAATAAAAGTGATAATACTACCAAAATTAATTTGCACTTTTAGTGTTCTGCCAATCAAATTTCCAAGAGCATACTTCTTAGAGATTGATAAAATAATTTTAAAAATCACTTGGAAAAACAGGATACCTAGAATAGCAAGGGAAATGATGAAAACAAGTTAAGATGAAGAGGGAATAGCACTTCAAGACTTCAAACTATATTATAAAGTAGCATTAATAAAAACCATCTGTTATTGGCTAAAAAATAATGAAATAGATCAATAGAACAAACTAGACAAGGAAGATTCAGAAACAAAAAAACTAAATAACTCAGTGTTTGATAAAGTGGAAAACATGTTACCTAGGGAAAAATTCCCTATTCAATAAAAACTCCTGGGAAAACTGGAAAGCAGTCTAGCATAAATTAGGCTTAGACCAATACAACACCTTACACCACATTCTATAATATATTCTAAATGGACTTTGATATTAAATATCATACTCTAAAAACATTAGAAGGGAAATAGGTCATGTACCATTCACAGCTTTGGGGAAGAAATGTATTCTTAACCAAACAAAAGATAGCAACAGCAACAGAAGATAAAATAGGTAACTTTGATTACTTGAAATTGAAAAGCTTCTGCACAGACATTAATACTGGTAGGATAGGCGTCCAAGCCACTCTCCCCCCAGATCACCTCCAAACTATGTAAAAGGGGACTCTGAACAACTTCTGGAGCCCCAGCACCCACAGAACAACACAGAGAAGCTAACATCCCACTGAGGACAGACCAGCAGCCCTGCAGGAAGGACCAGTGCAGCAGTCTGGGAGCAGCTCAGCACGCAGTGCGTGACTGCCTGAGTCTCGATTTTAGCCCCAGGGCAGCCTGGGCCAGCAGAAGGCTGGAGGGACCCCAGAACACCAGCAGCTGTGGCAATTCCAGAATTCTCAACATAGACATGCCTAGGACAAAGTGAGAGCTTAATGGCCTATGGACTTTGGGACCAGTATTTGGGGAACTGCATCAGCTTCCTCCCCTGGGGGCTAGAAGCCACTGAGGAGACATGCCATTTTGTAGTTTTCAGAGGCAGCTCCAGCTCCTGACCCACAAACTGTAGGGAGATCCAGTGATCAGTCTTGGGGGGTAATCGCTCTTGCTTTAACCTCCCTGGATCTGGATTGTGATCTGGGGTGGAGGTCGTGGGTGGGTTTCCAGCTTGCCAGAAACGGAAGTTGTCCCCCACACGTTCGGGACGAAAATTCACCTGTCTGGTGGCCCAGCCATACTGTGGCAACAAGCCCCAAAGTCAAGTAATTAAGTGGCAATATGCCAAGGCAAAGGAAACAAATTAAACAGAAAAATGCAACCCTAGACTCCTACTTTGGGGGCAAAAAGGATCGAAGCATAGAACAGGAGGAGGAATGTGAGGTCAGAAATCCTGCTCCAAAAGCCCCAAAGGAAAACATGAGTGGGTTACAGGCCATAGAGGACCTTAAGAAGGACTTTAAAAATCAAATAAGAGAAGTGGAGGAAAAATTGGAAAGAGAAATGAGAAGGATGCAGGAAAAGTATGAAATGAGGATCAACAGCCTGAATGAGGAAAACAACACCTTAAAAAATAGACTAACTCAAATGGCAAAGGAGGCCCAAAAGGGCAATGAGGAGAAGAATGCCTTAAAAAGTCGAATTTGCCAGATGGAAAAAGAATCTCAAAAGCTCGCTGAGGAGATTCATTCCTTCAGAGTTAGACTGGAGCAAATGGAAGCTAATGACTTTATGAGAAATCAAGATGCTGTTAAGCAGATCCAAACAAAGGAAAGATTAGAAGGCAATGTGAAATATCTCATGGGAAAAACCACTGACCTGGAAAATAGATCCAGGAGAGACAATTTAAAAATTATTGGACTACCTGAAAGCCATGATCAAAGAAAGAACCTAGAAATCACCCTTCAAGAAATTCTCAAGGAAAATTTCCCTGATGTTTTAGATCCAGAGGGCAAAATAGAGGTTGAAAGAATCCACTGATCACCCCCTGAAAAAAGATCCCAAAAAGAAAACCCCCAGGAATACTTGTAGGATAAGGAGAGTGGCTTGGGAAAAAAAATTCTCTTTTTCTGGAAAGGGTTTGGTATTCAAGATATATACACAATTTTTTAATATGCTTTATTAACTTCTGTTTTACATCATTCATTTCCACCAGATTTTGAGTTACAATCATCCCCCGCCCCTGTTTTTCCCCTACCCACCCTCCCAGAACAGCAGTCCCATAAGATATCACTTCCTCCAATCTGATCTCTCCCATATCTTCTCCCATACTCCCTTCGACCTCTTCATTAGAGGAAGGTGAATCTTTGTGTCCCAGTGCCTGCACATCTTATCTCCCAGTTGCAAGCAAAAGAGTATTAATAATAGTATTTATATATATTTGAAACATTTAATCTTAAGATCTCGAATTTCAGATCCATTTCCTTTCTCCCTTGTCACCCATTCCCTCTGGGGAGATAAGTAATTCAGTATATGTTGTACATGTCTAGCTATGCAAAACATTATCATAGTAGATATATTGTACAAGGCTGCTTATAATTCCCTCCCACTCATCCCACCCCCCACCTGGTCCATTCCCCACTTGATCCTGTCCCTCTTCCATAGTGGGTACCTCCAACCTCCCCTCCCCCCAAGGATGCCCTCCCATCCATCATCCTTCCTCTCATCCCCCTTCCCCCCATTCTGCTGTAGGTTGAGATGTCCCACCTAGTATGTATGTCATTCTCTCCCTGAACCAAATTCAATGAGAATGTGGTTTCGCCTTTTTGCCTTCCTATTTTTCCCCTCCCCTGCAACCACTTCCCCCTGCTTCCTCTACATGAGATAGTTTACCCCACCCTGTCTCTCCCCATCTCCTCCTGCCACTTTCCTCTCTCACCTCACAACTTCACCCCTTGAGTATCCTCCCTTCCCAACAAATTCAACCTATGCCCTCTATCCATATATAACTGTAACCATATACACACACATTCACATATGTATTCATATGACCATACACCCTTCTTCCATTATTTTCATAGTGAGAAAGATATCATCAGTCACAGTTATTGTTTTTCCATATAGGAATGTAAATAGTTCAACTTTGTTAAGTTCCTTTTGATTTCTTTTCCCTGATTACCTTCTCAGGCATCTCTTGCTTCTTGTGTCTGGATGTCAAATTTTCTATTCAATTCTGGTTTTTTCCTCAAGAATGCTTGAAAGTCCTCTATTCCACTGAATGACCATATTTTCCCCTGAAACAAAATACTCAGTTTTGCTGGGTAGGTGACCCTTGGGTTCATTCCCAGTTCTTTTGCCCTCTGGAATATCATATTCCATGCCCTTCGATGCCTCAGTGTAGAAGCTGCCAGGTCCTGGGCTATTCTGATTTTGTTTCCACAGTATTGAAATTGTTTCTTCCTGGATGCTTGTAGTATTTTCTCCCTTATAATATTCCTGGGAGTTTTCTTTGGATCTTTTTCAGGAGGTGATCAGTGGATTCTTTCAACTATTTTGCCCTCTGGATCTAAAACATCAGGGCAATTTTCCTTGAGAATTTCTTGAAGGGTGATTTCTAGGTTCTTTCTTTGATCATGGCTTTCAGGTAGTCCAATAATTTTTAAATTGTCTCTCCTGGATCTATTTTCCAGGTCAGTGGTTTTTCCCATGAGATATTTCACATTGCCTTCTAATCTTTCCTTTGTTTGGATCTGCTTAACAGCATCTTGATTTCTCATAAAGTCATTAGCTTCCATTTGCTCCAGTCTAACTCTGAAGGAATGAATCTCCTCAGTGAACTTTTGAGATTCTTTTTCCAACTGGCAAATTCGACTTTTTAAGGCATTCTTCTCCTCACTGCCCTTTTGGGCCTTCTTTGCCATTTGAGTTAGTCTATTTTTTAAGGTGTTGTTTTCCTCATTCAGGCTGTTGATCCTCATTTCATACTTTTCCTGCATCCTTCTCATTTCTCTTCCCAATTTTTCCTCCACTTCTCTTATTTGATTTTTAAAGTCCTTCTTAAGGTCCTCTATGGCCTGCAACTGACTCATGTTTTCCCCTGGGGCTTTTGGAGCAGGACTTCTGACCTCACATTCCTCCTCCTGTTCTATGCTCCGATCCTCTTTGCCCCCAAAGTAGGAGTCTAGGGTTGCATTTTTCTGTTTAATTTGTTTCCTTTGCCTTGGCATGTTGCCACTTAATTACTTGACTTTGGGGCTTGTTGCCACAGTATGGCTGGGCCACCAGACAGGTGAATTTTCGTCCCGAACGTGTGGGGGACAACTTCCGTTTCTGGCAAGCTGGAAACCCACCCACGACCTCCACCCCAGATCACAATCCAGATCCAGGGAGGTTAAAGCAAGAGCGATTACCCCCCAAGACTGATCACTGGATCTCCCTACAGTTTGCAGTCCAGGAGCTGGAGCTGCCTCTGAAAACTACAAAATGGCATGTCTCCTCAGTGGCTTCTAGCCCCCAGGGGAGGAAGCTGATGCAGTTCCCCAAATACTGGTCCCAAAGTCCATAGGGCACTAACCTCTCATTTTGTCCTAGGCATGTCTATGTTGATAATTCTGGAATTGCCACAGCTGCTGGTGTTCTGGGGTCCCTCCAGCTGGTTGCTGGCCCTGCTACCCTGGGGCTAAACCGTGACTCTGGTGGATGGGACCTGTGCTCGGCTCCCCACTCTGTGCACTGCGCGCTGCCGGCTCCCAGACTACTGCACTGGTCCTTCGTGCAGGGTTGCTGGGCTATCCTCAGAGGTAGGTTAGCTTCTCCATGTCGTTCTTTGGGTGCTGGTGCTCCAGAAGTTGTTCAGAGTCCCCTTTTACATAGTTTGGAGGAAATCTGGGGACAAAATTGCTTGGATGAGCTGTTTCTACTTCGCCATCTTGGCTCCGCCCCCCATATATACACAATTAATAGATACATATAAAAGTAATAGCCATTCCCCAGATGAGAAATGATCAAAGGATTTGTACAGTTCCCAAAGGAACTGCAAAGTATTCATAGTCACATAAAAAATGCTCTAAATCACTATCCATAAGAAATATACAAATCAAAACAGCTCTGGAGTTTTACCTCACACTCTGTAAATTAGCAAAAATGACAAAAATGGTAACAACCAACATTGGAAGGGTTGTGAGAAGACAGGCACACTGACACATCGATGATTGATTTGTGGAATAGTGCAGTGATTTTGGAAATTATTTTTAGAATTATGGAAATGAAGTGACTAGCAGGTCCCTACTCTTTGAACCAGAGACTCCATTACTGAAATTAAATCCCAAGGAAGTCATCAATAAGAAAAAAATTTTATACACTCCAAATTATTTTTGTTTTTTGTTTTTTGCTTTTTGGAGTGCAGTTGGGGTTAAGTAACTTGCACAAGGTCACATGGCTAGGTTTTTGTTTGTGTGTGCGTTAAGTGTCTGAGGCTGGATCCAAACTCAGGTCCTTCTGACTCCAGGGCTGGCACTCTACTCACTTCGCCACCTAGCCGCCCCTACTCCAAATTATTTATAGCAGCACTTTTTGTAATAGTTAAGAATTGGAAACAAAGTAGATGCCCATTGATTGGGCAATGGCTAAACAAATTGTGGTATATGAATATAATGGAACACTATAGCTTCATAAGAAATGCTACATGGGATGAATAAAGAGAAATATGCAGAGACATATATGAACTTATGCAAAGTGAAGTGAGCAGAGCCAAGAAAACACTACATACAGTAACTACAATAATGTAAATTGAAAGAGAAATGACACATCAAATCTTTTTTTTTAAATCTACCAAAATTGCAAAAATGAAGTAAGTCTCAGATGGAGATGAGAGACACATGCAATCTACCCTTTGGTAGAGATGGGAGATCTAGAGGTGTTACGCATTGCACATGTTTTCAGACTTTCCCAGTGTTATCAATCAGTTGTGCTTTTTTTTTCTCTCTCTAAAAATACCATTTGCCATATGGAATGGTTCTCAGGAAGGGGGACAGGGAGAAAGAGGAATACATGGAATACTAAGTTAGTGTAAAAAAACAGAAAATATCAATAAAGTTAAAAGTATACTGATTGATTGTTAATTGTCAAGGATCATAAAAGGTGAAAAAGAGTCAATTTACAATGAACTTTACTGGTGGAGGGATCGTGCACACTAATGACGTTGCTGAGGCATTGAAATCAAGGCATTAAACATTACTTTTAGAAGAACTTTTAACACGTTACATAATTCTGAGGTATCTGAATCAATAAGATGCTTCTACATTATAGTATATCCTAGTGTACCAGAAAATTGAAATAATGATATTTTCAATGAATTCAAAAGATCTCCTCTAAGGGACATAATGTTCTGGTGTTGCCTTGTGCTAATTTTTTAAAAAGTAGATCCAAAAAGGGCACCTTGCTTATACAAGCAAAGAGTACTTAAACAATAAGAAAGATTAAACAAATGCCAAAAGTGTCTATGTGAGAGTTAAGTCTAATTGCTAGGAGGTCATTATAAAGTGTGTCTGTGACTGGGCATGATTTTCCTGTTTAATTCCTACTTCTTATTTTCTATAAAGATAATTCTCTTGTGACATGTTTTCAACCTTTTGTGCAGGCAGAATGTATGACTCTGGGTGGAGATGAAAGCAACCCCCGGGGCTCTACCGACCTTTGTCTGCTCATGAGCATCCTTAATGAGCCTCAGATGAGCATCTAGACATCCAAGAGGGCTAGCGCAGAAGGGAGGTGGAATCTACTCGTCATTTTGGGGAGACCAGTACGTGGCAGGAGAAAGATTGATTCTAAGGAAGAATATTCTCAAAGCCTGGGATGGGCACAACCAATAAAACGGGAGCTTCTTGTGGGCATGGGCTCATTCCTTTTACAGAATGGTGCCTTGTGTATGAGGCCCTTGAAGATATATATATATATATATATATATATATATATATATATATATATATATATATATATATATATATATATATATATATATGTATATATATATATATATATGTATATATGTATATATGTGTGTGTGTGCGTTTGTGTCTGTATGTCTGTGCGTGTGCATGTATACGTATAGATGTGTATACATGTGTGCTTGTGTGCATGCATATGCATATATGTCTATGCGTTCGGGGTTGAATTGCAATTCTGTATTTCAATCCTTCCTTCCTTAGCTCAGCGATCTTACTGATGCTGGGTAGACAGTAGGCAGTTTGCAGTCTGCTCCTGCCTTTTCTTCTGAGGTCACATTTCTTCATGCCCCGCCCCACATAAGGTCTCCAGGGAGGCCACCCGAAACGTGCCAGGATCCTTCTCCAAGGCTCTGGACGTTGAGCAGGTGCCAAGGCAGCTCTTGAGCCATGTGTCTGCTTTAGCTCCTTGCCTTTGCCTCTGCGGACAATCATCCATTCCCCGATGATATCGTTTCCGCGACCCTGAGTGACCATCAGGCTGTGGATCTTGGGCGAACTTTGCAATTGGACAGATGGATGGGAAGAAGAGGACAGGCTAGACCACACGTGAGAAATGGCCCTGGGCCTCCAGTGGTCCCGAGCTGCACCCTGACTCAAGCCCCGCCTAAAAAAGGGCCAATCACTTCCTTGGCGCCCCTTTGTGATATTCCCTCCCCTCCTCTTTCTCCTTCCTGGCACTTTAGCACCTGATAACAAAGATTCCAAAAAGAAAGAAAAACGCTTTAGGGGGAAAGAAAGCCCACTTAGCGCACGCTGGCTGTGCGTGCCTGTGCGCTCCACATCCATAGTCCTCCAGCTCTGTGATGGAGGGGGGAAGGTGACTGCTCCCGTCTCCCCTGGGGACAAGGTTGGCCATTGTAATCAGGCAGCTGGCAGCTCCATTGCTGATGTCGTTTGTAATTGGGTCCTTCCTTATGCAGTGTTGTAGTTTCTGTGCATTGCATTTTTCTGCTTCTCTCTATTTCAGTCTGAAACAGCTCCTAAATGCCTTGCCATGCTTCCCTGGATGCTTCTTATCCATTTTATTTTTATGGGGAAGTTATTCCGTTAGGAAGCAGTGGTACAATGGAAGGGGTGGCATCTCTGCAGTCAGAGAACTTGAGTTCCAACCTAGACTTTTCTGTGTACTACCCTTGTCAACTCGGGGAAGTCACTTAACCAACCTGGGCCTGTTTCCTCACTTGTAGAATGAAACTGCTGGAGTAGATCATCTCGGAGGTTTCTTCCAGCCCTGGAGCAAAGATCCTATCCTGGTCACCGCAATTCACTGATCCATTCTCCAGGCCATGGACCCATTTTTTTTTCCAGCTCTATGCTACCACAATAATTTTGCTGTGAATAGATGAAGCCTCACTCAGGGGGACCTCTAGATAAAATATTATGGACATTTTGGTCACTTTTGAAAAGGTAATTGCAAGAATTACATTTCAAAATGGTTGGACTGATTGCCAGATCCACCAATAGAATAGTAGTGTCACTGACATTGACAATTTTGATCTTTTCTATTTTCTGGTGAGATGGAGCCTTTTGGTGAGATGGATTTGTTTTCATTTGAATTTCTCTTATTATTTATAATGAGGAACAGTCTTCCATGTAGTTGTTCATCATTCTTACTTTGAGCACCATTGGGTCATACCCTTTGGTTATATTTGGGGGAATGACTCTTTGTCTTATATAATTATTATACACAATTCCATATCAATATACTTACTCAATTATAGATCCTTATCAGAGATACTTAATGAAAATATTTTCCCTCTAAATCTTTCCTTTCTTATACTACCATATTGATTTTGTTCATGAAAAAGCCTTTTACTTTAACATGGTCATCATTACCTATGGGAACTTTTGTGATTTCATTGATTTCCTAATTTAATTAAAATTTAATTAGTGTTCCCTTGGTTATTGTAAAAGAGATCTAATTTGAACTCTAGATATTGCTTTTAAACACGTAATTTTATCATTGCTTAAAAATGGCCCTTCTAAGGTAAAGTTTACATTTTTATTTATTTAATTTTTAATTTATGAAATAAAACAAGCATTTCTATGACATAATATAATAAAAAGATGATGAATCTGCAAATCTATTATGTACAACTTACTATTTCTTTTAAATATATAACACAATTATGTAATTTTTTCCTTTTTTTTTCTTTTCTTCTGCCCAGAGATGACTACCATTAGACACTATATATGGAAAATCATTCTATACATACTTCTATTCATCAGTTCTTTTCCTGAGTGCAGAGAACTTCATCCTTCATATGTCCTTTGTAGTTAATTTGGGTATTTGTACTATCAAAATTACTTATTCACTCAAAGTTCTTAAATTTAAATTCTTAAAACAACATTGCTGTTATTGTATACAAATATTCTCTTGATCATATTTTTAAAGCATCATTGAGTGGTGTACTTTGTCAAAGGCTTTCTGTACCTAATGGCTCCTAACTTTCCTCCTGGCTTCCTGTTTCTCGTCACTCTAGTCTATCCTTCATAAAACTGCCAAAGAAGCCTCCTTATGTGTGAATGTGGTGGGGTTATTTCCCTGTTCTGTACTCTCATGGTTATCTGTTGCCTTGAGGATAAACTGTGGACTCCTCCGTTTAGTTTTTAAAGGCCTTCACACCCTTGCCCATCCTCTCTTCCCAGGTTCACACTCTCAAATCCAGTTGACCAGGCCTCCTCTCTTTTCCTCCAAAATGATACAGCCTCTTTGATTTCCACACCACTGTGATAATCCCATCTCTCCCCGAGCATCTGTTTCATTAAATCCCTTTCTTCTTTGCAGACTCAGACCAAGTGCTTCCTTCCACAGGAAGCTTTTCCTGATACCCCCACCTGCTAGCCTCCTCCCTCCCAAATTAGCTTGTATTCTTTCATCTCTTTGGCTTCATTCTTTATATATGTTTATAATACTTGTATTTCTTTCTTGTTCCATTTGAATATAAGCTCCTTGTGAATAGGACTGATACAAAATGTGTTTTTAAGATTATGAACATTTCTATCTGCATCATGTAACACAATGTCTAACTCATAGTAATATAATATATAAACTTAGTGTAAATATATAATATATTTATTAATATAAACTTAATACAAGCTCTCTTTTTGATTGAATGTCTTAATCATGTGGTTTTGCAACCCCCTATTGATAATAAGTTTGTACACCTATAGATCAAAGAGCACAATGATTTCCTGTGTATCACATCTGGGAGCAACTTTAAGAATAATGGAGAGGCATATGTAACAACAACAACAACAACAGTCATTCCTCAGGCTCTGTGTTCTCCTGGTAGTTAAGTAGGGTAGCAGACAGGCCTCTGGGCCTGAATATAGGAAGCCATGAGCTCAAATTTGGCTTCAAACTCTCACTGACTTGACTGTGTAACCCTGGCAAGCCACTTTAACCTTGAAATGCTTCAGTTTCCTTAACTGTAAAATGGGGATATGATAGCACCTACCTCCCAGTTTGGGTTGTTGGGAAGATCAAATGAGATCATATCTGTAAAGTGCTTAGCAATGCCTTATGCATAGTAGGTTCTTGGTAAACAGCTTGTCCTCTTTCTGGTGGTGGATGTCACCTTCATTACATGATATAGGTTTTAATGTCAAGCTCTCTTGTCTCATGTAGTGTTAGGCAAACCTTTGCCACTCTAGAGCAGTAATCAAGGTTGCATTTGGATGTCAAGATTCCTTACCTTTTGTTTGGTAGTGGAGGATGAGTTAAAGTCCTTCTCCCTGCAAATGGCCAGGATTCTGGACACCCCCGGGGGGGTGGTGAGTGTGTCATCTAACTCGTGTTCAATATTGGTATGTTTCCTCCTGTGTCCATCACCTCCTGAAGGTGCATTTTTTTCCATGTGAGGCACAACTTAGTGCTTTATCACACAACAGTTTCCTTCTGTCCACACAGCTTCTAAATCCCTACAGATATTGCAAATGCATTTAATCAATCTGTGTCTGTTCAGGATTTACTATATCCTGCTATTACACTGAATTCTTTTTAGAAATGTAGATCTAATGGGAAGGATCTGTTCCATCATCCTGAAATGTGTTTGCCTTTCAGCAGGAGCACAAACCATAGCATGGTCTTAATGGTCTAGAGGGAATGTGTAGGACTTTATGAGGAAAAGGGGAAGTACGTTGGAATTTCCAAGTATTGCCCTGCCAAAGTTGTTTAGTTTCCCTCTAAGGGGTACAGTTGTGAGTGCTTTAGGTTTTTCCCCCTGTCTGTGTTTATGGGCTTCAGTGATTTTTGTGTGTGTGTGTTCTATGCTTTCTGTGGAATGAAGTAAAGATAGTTCTCTATATGATATGCATTATTTTTTTTTTACCATAATGGTTTTTAGGGTAGCTGGGAATGCTGACTTCCACATTTTTACAAAACACAGATATAAATATATTTGGAGATTTGCTAGGATAAACTCTGGGTGCTGGCATAATGAGCCATTCTAGAGTAATCCCCTAAATGAGGCCAGAGCTTTGTGACACCAGAAATTTGGGAGCCCAGGGATATATATTATACTTAGATAGATGTCCTATTCCCCAGCAGAGCAGAAATTCCTTGATGCCAGAAATTGTTTTTCATTCTGTCTTTCTATTCCTAGTGCCTAATTTAGTACCTTGTACATAGTAGGTACTTAATAAATATTCCTTGAATTTAACTAAATTCATCACACTATTCAGTCTGATAACATGTTGATAATCTCCATGTTCCCACGAAAGCCTCGTGACCTCTAACAGTGTCTTTTTTGGCATCTTCAAAAATGAATTTAATAAATTATTGATCAAAAATTAATGTCCCTTTTGTTTTTTAAAATTTATTTATTTAGTTTTAGTCTAAAATATTCAGTTCCACAAGCTTTGGTTTGTTGTGGTTGTTGTTGTTTGCTCTTTTGGAGGGGGAAAGCCAGAGCAATTGGGGTTAAGTGACTTGCCCAAGGTCACATGGCTAGTAAGTGTTAAGTGTCTGAGTCCGGATTTGAACTCTGTTCCTCCCGACTCCAAGGCTGGTGCTCTATTCACTGTGCCACCTAGCCGCCCCAACCCACAGGCTTTTGAGTTCCAAATTTTCTCCCCTCCTTTCCCTCTCCCCTCCCCAAGACAGCATGCAGTCTGATATAGACTCTATATGTACATTTACATTAAACATATTTTCACATTAGTCTTGTTGCAAAGGAGAATTCTAACCAATGGAATGAAGCCTGAGAAAGAAGAAACAAAACAAAAGAGAGAGAGAGAGAGAGAGAGAGAGACAGAGAGAGAGAGAGACAGAGAGACAGAGAGAGAGAGAGCGAGCAAATAGTATGCTTTGACCCACGTTCAGACTTTTTAATTCTTTCTCTGGACATAGATAGCATTTTCCACTCCAAATCTTTTGGAGTTGTATTATAGCCTTGCAGTTCTGAGAAGAGTCACATCTATCAAAGTTGGTCATCACAGATACAATGTGTCTGTAATTGTGAACAATGTTCTTCTGGTTCTGCTCCCCTCACTCAGCATCAATTCATGTAAGTCTTTCCAGGCTAACAATGTCTTTATGATGGTTAATGTAGGTGGTTATTTTCTCATGCTATTGGTTTAAAAGAGGGTTTTTTGAAATATGGAATATAGCTTAGAATCAATGCTGTACATTAATTTAAATTACCTCCTTGTAAAGGAAACTTTCTTCCTGGAGAGGTGATTTGACCCAGTGGATAGAGAGCTGGACTATGAGGCAGAAAGACCTGATCTAAGTTCTGTCTCTGATGTCTACTGGCAGTGTGACCCTGGGCAAGACTTGACCTCATAGTGCTTGAGGTTTCCTGCTAAAGGTTTTGTGTGCAGAGAGATCTCGACATGCACCAGGAGAGGGAGTTTCCTCCACTGGGTGTCCCCTATACCAAGGATATTGCAGGTCTTGTCCTTATCCCTGTCTCTTCTGTTTGCTTCTTCAAGGCTTTAGAGAGAAGTGTTTGCTTCTCTACAGAGCCTGATGGCAGAATGGCTTTTTAAACCTTTGAATTTACTGAGAAGTATTTTCTCCACTAAGCCAGCTCATTCATATACTGAAGTTAAATAATCTCCTTCTCCCATAGACACACAGATGTCAAACAGGCTTATTTCCTTTGCTCTTCAGGCACCAAGCCTAATTGCAAAGCCTTGATACAGAAGCAGCATCAAAGTCGTTGCCAATGCTCATGTAGTTCTAGCTCTGCCATGTTCCAAGAACAGCTCCTCAAACTTGAGTCTGCCTCATTGCCTAGGCTTTCCTTTCTTGCTTAAATGTTGGGCCCAACAGTAATCAGTTCTTCTCTGTTTTGAGTGGCAGGCAGTGGGAAAAATGCACAACATGGAACCAGCGGAGCAGAGTTCATGTCCTGCCTTGGCTGTTTATTGCTCAAGTGAAGCTGGGGAAATCAATTAACTTCTCTAGACCTTGGTTTCCTCTGTTGGACTAGATGACTCCAATGTCATTTCCATTGTCATGTCTATGGTGCTTAGCATGGTGCCTCTAGGAACCTCTGGAAATGCTAGAAATCTCTCTCAAGTGCATGTTTTCTTCCTCCTTGTGCATTTCACTATCATGAGTCTTCGACATAATGGGCGTAACTGATAAAGGAATTGCAACCTTTTTGGAAATGTTTCACTCAGTGCTCAATGTGTCATGTCCCTGTAAGGACCTGCCTTACTAGGCTGACGCCAAACTTACCTCTCCAGCCGCCTCTATGACTCTTCAATCGCCTTCTACGACCTATGGTCGCCCCACTACGACCCCTCAGAGAGTTCCTTTCCTGGTCGCCCCACTACGACCTCTGGTTGCCCCCATTAACCCCTCAGGAGAGCCTGCTCCTCCCGAACAGACAAAGGTGTCCAGACGCCAAGTTGTAACGTATCTCGCCGTTTAATCTCTTTCTCATTCACAATCTCCTCTTCTCTCTCTCCTCCTCTTTCACCACACCTCCCTCCTTTTATTTCCTTTTCCCCCGACCCTGCTCCCCCCTTGTGCCTCAGCAGCAGGCTCCTCATGGGAGGGGAGTGCTCCCCTGTTAGCAGCGAATGCTCAATACCCCACAATCACGGGGCAGGACACATGCTCAGGTGCCTCTAACCCAGCCTGAATTGCTCTGTCATTTGCCTGAAGTGAGTTCTCAGAGTTCGGGTGAAGTCTTAAAGGGCCCTAACATGTCCCTATCTGTTAACCACCAGGTTTGCCTAGAGAACAGTCATTGGATTACATAGTCTCCAGTGACCTCCACTGGGAGCCTCTTTCTAGACTAGGCAATGGCAGTTGTAGATTTGTCTCTCCTCCAAAAACCAGCAAAGTTGGTTAATGTTTAACTGGAGGAGGGTCTATAGGCTGAAGATCACACAACATCCTCATTAACAGAATTAACCAAAATTTAGTTTTAAGGATATTTTCCAGCACAACTCTAATTCTGGCTGCCAGGGGGGCTAAAGATCATGGATCTCTGGAACTCAGGAGTTTTCAACTGCAGTAGACTAAGCTAAGGAGAAATTCAAACTAAAGTCAGCATAGAGTGAACCCTCAGCACAGGGCTGGGCACCCATTTGCCTAAAGAGGAGACAAGTTACCCATTTTGCATAACAGAGCAGGTCCCAGTCCTAGAAATAGTCAGAGTGGGGCTGAGCCAAGAGTGGTCCCTGGGAGAAATAAGAGAAAGGAAGAGAAAAGCAAAAAGGAGAGGAGAGAAGAGGAAAGAGAAGAAAAGAGGAGAGGAGAGGACAGGAGAGGAAAGGAGAGAAGAGGAGAGGAGAGGGGAGGGGAGGAGAGGAGAGGGGAGGAGGAGAGGGGAGGAGAAGAGGGGAGGGAAGGGGAGAGGAGAGGAAGGGGAAGGAGGAGAGGGGAGGAGAGGGGAGGGGAGGGGAGGGAAGTAGAGAGGAGAGAAGAGGAAAGGAAATCTTCTTTGGAATGATGGAATCAATAAACAAATGCTTCTGTACTCTGAAAGCTACCAATTTGGTGAAAAAAAACCATGCACTTTAATTAACTCTGTATCCTTCCTTCTGCATGTTGCTGGCATTTCTATACAGAGATGACACTAACGGGTCTCTATTCAAATCCTGCTCAATAGAAGGAGTTAACATTTATGTAGTACTTTAAGTTTGCAGACTCCCTTGAGTTTTGCAACAGCCCTAGTGAGGAGGCTCTGGGAGCTTGTCACTGACTGAGAAATGCCTCTGGAGGACCCAGTGGGGCTGGGGCTGGTCTTTTGGGGGCCCAGGAAGCATTATTACCATTGTTATCCTTACCATTCTAACATTTGCGAGGCCCTTTAGGTGTATTCCAGACAGTCTGATGGATGGATCTGGCCATTTGGAGTCAGGCTCTGAAAAGCACATTTCTAACTCAGAGGCATATTTCAGCCTGATGTCAGGGAAGGGACAAAAAACCAACTTCCTACCAATCTGAGAAATCCTAGTGGGATATAGATATATGTTAGACTAGATGGCTGCTGAAGTACCATCCAATGGGGAAAAATCTGTGATTTTTTTGACCTTTACTTCAGTGTGGTACAAACAGCATGGTTCTCACTTTAAGGTTTTAAAACTTATATAGAAAATTATAATTTATTTGGACCAAAATAACAGATGGCATTGGGTATAATTTATATATAATTTATACACAGCTTTTTTGAGCCACAATCCAAATAAAGCCTAGGATTTAGTTTTCTTTATTTTTAATCTTAATTCATATCTTGTAGACTTAGTTGGAGAAAGACTTGTCCCAATCATATAGGGGAATTCTGAAGGTAATTGACTTGGAGCAGTTCATGAAATGGAAAAGGGAATGGGTTTTATCCATCTCTTGTCATGAGGATAGATGGACATTCTGGTCTCCTTGGCAGACTAGAGAAAAAGCCGAGACTCATAATTCTTCTCTTGTTCTTGTTTCTGATCTCAAGGTCAAAGGAATGGAAGTTAGTAGTGGCACCTGTCTGACACAGGTCGGGGTGAAATGGGCAAAGAAGACTTTCCAGTAATTTAGCTTTTTTCATTGAGGACCAGAGTTATTGAAGCAAGGAATGCAAATACTAAAGTGGGAGGCGGGGGTGGGGGTGGGAGGATGGCTGTTCTTTAAATAGTCTGAGTTCAGTCATAACTTCATTTGAGCACCCACTGGGCTGGTGAAGCATTCCATATAGGGCTGATTCTAAGGAAACTGGCAGTCAGGATTATTTTAGTCCCTGAAATATTTCACTTAGGGAAAATTCTTCTCCAGTTTACTAACCTGAAAACAAAACAGTCTCTTCAATCTCTGGTTCAACTTAATCTTTGTTTCCCTTCTAAATCATTGGTGTTACATTTTAGTTACAATCATCTTGTGCCCAATAAGTTAAGTGAAAACTAAATGATTATCACAGACTACAGTTTTAAAGCCTTAACATCCCAATGCAATCTATTGAGACTATTTTTTTTGTATGTTGTTTCTTTGGAGAGGATTTCCTGCTATTACTCCTGTAGGTTCCAAAACTGGGTCTTGGAAAAGTATACACTTGAATAGCAAAGGCCGGAAATGTGATAAGGGTAATAAAGATTTATCACTCACACCGGGCTATTGTTCTGTTCTGAGAACATTCTGAAAAGAGCTGATAAAGTGACTAGGCTAAAAAAATTCTAAATGAAGATACTAAATATGCACACATTTTACATTTGATTCTAAAATCACAACTGGTGGAATTCTAAAATTCTGTTGTCTATGGCCAACTTATCAGTCCTGAAGATTGTTCATTAAAAGCTACATGTTTACGAAATTTTTTTTTAAAAATAAGATCTTTCAATAGCATCTCCTCTGATGCCTGCAACTGAAGCCTCCCTCATACTTCATAATAACAAAAAAACAATCAAGGAAACCAGACAGACACATTGACTCTGTCTCCTTCCTCATCTGTGGTCTACCTCTTCTCTCTCTAGTGTAGGCATTTATTCTTAACCTGAGGTCTGTGAACTTTTTTTAAAAAATCTTCATAGCTATATTTGGATAATAGCTGGTTTCCTTATTAGTCCTCAAGTGTTTAGTTTTATTCACATTAAAAACATTATTCTGAGACAGGGTCCATAGGTTTCACCCGACTGCCAAAAGAAACCATGAAACAAGAAAGTGTCAGAACCTTTGGCCTATAGGGAAAAAATTTGGTTTACTCTCTATTCTTCTGGCAGTTAAAATTGGCCATTACATTGATGTGAGCCACAGTGTCTTTGCATATTATGTTCCTTTGCATTATCATGGATATTATGCAGTGTTCCCATGCTTCTGATCACTTTGTTCCACATAAATTTATTCAACTTAATCATTTCTCCCTAAATTCCTCTGATATCCATTATTTCTCATGGTCCAGTAGTATCATTGGCAAGTTGGGTGGATGTCCCATGATGAATTTTTGGGAGTGCATGGACAAGTGTCACAGGACTGGCAGGCATTGGACAGCTAGTGATTTGTAGAAATCATTGAGATTTCAGGTACAAGGGAAGCTTGGAGTAATAATATGTTGGGTCCTTGCTGCTGTAGTAATTTTCTAAAGAACAACTTCATTACTGCTTCCTTGAGGACTAATAGGGATCTTGACTTGTTTTTCTTTAGATCATCTACATGGATCTAAATCCAATTAAAGTGAAAAAAACATTAAGCATCTACTATGTCTAAAGTCTGATCCTTACTCCTTGTACATAGGAGGTGCTCAGCAAATAATACTTAATAGAAAGACCAGGCATGCCAATTGATACAAAATTTTTTAAAATTTTAAATAATTTTATTATAATTTATTATTTTAGTTGAGAAAGTAAACTTTAAAAATAATTATAAACTGATATTACAATTTTACATTGATTTTTTTTAAATTTTGCTATCTCTAATATGCACACATGTGTTGCATTGATTGACATTGCTAATTCCTTTGAGAACTTCCTCAATACTGGTCTTTCTAGTAGAAAGTTGATGATGGGTATGGTCCAAATCATTCCTTAGGGCTCATTTCATCTTTTTTTTTTCTGTGAAGAAGTGACTTCACCCCATAGCAGGATTTGGGTAGAGAACACATTGAAAGAATTTATAGTTTGTTGCTCATCCTACTATTAATTAATGAGCATTTATTGGATACCCAATATGTGCAGGCAACAGCCTCTAAATGAAGACTTAGTTCACCAGGAAATGGGGAAAACAGTAACAAGCCTCAGGATTAGTAGCATTTTCTGGGACCTCCAGAAAGTAGCTCTGTATCATGCTAGGAGAGGTATAGTCTACCAGTGTAGTTTATGCCTTATGGCATGGGATGGAGAAGCTAATGAGCAGAAGTAGAGACAATAAAATAAACATGAGATTTATCCAGATCAAAGGACCATAGAAAATCCTCCTCCTCATCATCATCATCATTATAGCACTCATTTGTTTATAGCTCATTAAAATTTATCCATTTTTCCCCTCACAGAGCCCTGTTCAAGGTCCATGTGTTGGTATTGTTGTCCCAACTCTGAAGATGTTCCAAATAACTAGCAGAAGTAGGGTCCAAATCCAGGCCCCTGGCTGTTTCCCCAACACTTGGGTACCACCAATGGAAGGAGCCTTAAAAAACGTCCCGATCATGTTTATATCAGTGTATTATTTTGTATGACCTTTTCCAAATATAGTCATTCTCCTTTACCTATGCAGTGAATAACTCTTTGTGATATAGATTAGAGCTTAATCAACACCAACCAGATCTGGCAGCATATGAAACATTGAATATTCACTGCTCCCTGACCCCAACATGCATCCCATCCCAACTCTGAAAGCAGGAGAAGTATATTTTCTCAATTCTTCTTGGTAGCCAATCTTGGTTAGTATAATACACGAAGTTTGATTTTATTTTTAAAATTCATTTTGAGCTTAAATACAAAGAGACAAGAAGAGAGAGAACACTTCCGTGCACACAGAACAACCTAAAAAGAGGATTCAATATAAAACCATAAATTTCCATTTCACACTGTTTGCTTTAAAAAACAATGTAAGAAACACAACACATTGATCTCAAAGCTACCCTGCTTTGTTGTGCTCCCTTTTAAGTTTTCTTTTGTTCTCTGCTGTGCAGTTTTTTCCTCCCTCCCCACTCTGCCCTAGAGAAGTCTATCAATAGATACAAATGTGTATTTATGTGTATATATACATACATATATGTACGCATGTACATGTGTTATGTATACATTTGTGTGTAAACCCATGTTACACATACTTCTGTTTATCAGTTCTTTCTCTAGATATAGATAGCATCTTCCTTCACAGGCCCTTTGTAGTAGATTTTAGTGTAATATTCAAAATGCCTTAATTGTTTAAAGTTGTTCTTAGAACAATATTGCTGTTACTGTGTATGATGTTCCCTTGGCTCTGCTCACTTCACTCTTCATTATTTCCTGCAAGGAAATTCAGATCAAAGGACCATTATTTCTAAAAATCAATAAGCTCATCATTTTTATAGCAAGTAGTATTCCATCATAATCATACCACAACTTGTTTAGCCATTCCCATTTTTATTCTTTTTTATATATTGTTTTATCCTCATATGAGAAGCAACTGAAGACTTATGTTTAACCCTGAGAAGAGAAAACTAGGGAAATATAATACATGTCTTTAAATATTAAAAGGGCTGCCATAGAGGAGGGAATAAAATAGTTCCCTGAGGGAAGCACTAGAAGAAATTGGGAGACATTGCAAAGAGATAAATTAGGCTTATTGTTGGGGAAAACTTCCTAAAATTAGACCTCACAAAATGAAATGGGCTTTCTTGAGAGGTAATAGGCTCCCCATCCTTGGAAGTCTTTAAGCAAAGGCTGAATTACCACCTTTTGTGTATATTATAGTGGATGTTCCTGTTATGTATATGTTAGACTAAACAGCCATTGAGAGCCTTTTCAACTTCAAAGTCCTTTGTTGTGTGATTTATGGTGTATATTATTTTCCTGGTTCTGTTTGCTTTACTCTGCATCAGTTCTTATAAGCCCTTAAGTGCTTCTCAGAATTCTTCATATTCATTATTTCTTATGGCACATTAATCTTCCATTATATTTATGTACCCCCTCTATATCTTGCTTTATCAAGAAGAAACCAAGATCTAGTGGAGAGGCTTACCAAAAAAAAATAGTTAATAATGACTTGCATTCCTATAATGCTTCAAGATCTTAACAAAAATGTTATAAAGGAAGTGCACCTATTATTCTCTTTTTATAGATGAGTAATCTAAGTCTCAGACAGGTAAATTAATTGCCTATGGTCACACAGCTAGTCAATATTAGAGCAGGAATTGAGCTCAAAGCTCTCTTGCCTACAAGTTCAATAATGCTTCTGTTCCCTAAATACAGACCCTGTCGATATATTTTTATCAAGATGAGAACTCTAGATACATATGGCCTCTAGTAGATGAGAAGAAACATACCAAGTTTCTTCAGGAAATGTCACCCAACATCCCCAGAATGTTAGGGTGTGTTTATCATCTCTGCTGAGTGAGTCCTAGAACCACACTGTTTCTCTGTTGCCCTTCCCCCTTATTAATGACTATAAATAACACAGATTTTAAAATTGCAAGTTGGGCATTTGCCATCAAGTCTACAATACCCTCCCTCATAAATCAGGAGGCTAAGGAACAGGGTAAAAGTAGAAGGTGCCTTAATGTCTACATTATGCATTTCCTTTGGGATTGATCTTGGTGGAAGCAGCTGGGTTTTGATATAAAATACACTTTCAATATGAGGGACCTATTAAGCAAGGGGCCTTAATTGGCATTAAATACTGTCTTTCCATCCCGGAGAAGTAGAGTGATATTTATAGATGGCACACATCATTTCTGAAGGTGGAATGAGTTGTAAACATCTGGACAATCCATCAGAAACAGTGTGCCCCTTTTTATATGCAACTCACTGCTCCCTCTGTGGCAGCTTCTTTAGAATTCCTTGGGAGGGGTGGGGGAAAGAAAGCATTTGATCTATATAAAATAAACGTGGGGGTTATGTAATTGGTTTCTTTACTTTAGCAGGTGTCCTTAACTACTGGCTTTTAGTAAAGACAAGCTATTCGCATAAGCAGGCACTTTAAAGCCATAGGGGATGCCATCATGCCCTGAATGATGGTTGCATTAAGCAGCAAAGATTACCACCAAGGGGCCTGAGTTCAGTCTAGGGGGAATTCATTCTCCTGTGTATCTGCACAGAAATGCTAGCTCTTCGGTATGTGGCCAGATGACAATAGAGATGTGGGGGGCACTCTCTAATTTACGGCATTCACCACCATCAGGAGCTCATTCTTAGCAGATTCACATTTGCTTAATGAATTTCATCTTTCCTCTGCCCTGTGGATTGTTTATTGAACAGCTGATACCGCTGCATGGATCATGTACTTCCAGTGGAGGGATTTTATTAATAATAAAGAAAAAGTCAAGTAAAACATGTTTGCTGTTGCTCAGCTTGCATGCACATAACACGTTTCATGTCTCATTCATACATTTAAAAAATTCTGAGCTCCATGGGATGAGAAAGGCTATTCATAATGCTTAAAATTAAAATATACTTCAATTATTCTGGCCATCAAACACGTATGTAATTACACAAATAAAGACTCATTTTTATTACCATTATTCTGCTAGTGAAGTTCTGAAACTGAGAGTTGGTCAGTCACGAAGCATTTATTAAGCACCAGGGAATGTTAAAATCACTCAAGATACAAAGAAAGACCAAAAAACCAGCTCCCACTCCCAAAGAACTCAGAGGCTAAAGGGGAGACAACCACTATACAAACAACTATGGCCAGAAGGAATACCTATGGGTTAAACTGGGGGTGGTCTCAGAGGGAAGGCCCTAAGATTAAGGAGGACTGAGAAAGGCTTCTTGCAGAAGTGGGATTTTAGCTGAGACTTGAGAGAAGTCAAGAGGTAGAAATGAGGATTCAGGGGATACAACATTCTGCAAACCCTTAGACCTGAAAAGCACTTGAAAGGCAGTGGGGAGGTATATGGAAGACATGAGCAGGAGATGACACAGAATTGTGAAGCATGTTATCTATCATCCAAGAAATACACGACTGAAAACGATGAACAAGTTACATGTGGATAGCCCCTTGCTCTCCTAATAGTCTCAGTGTCAAAGAGGAAAGTGCTTGATACATTGGTTACGATCCCTGTGGTGAAATGATGGGGAGACTCAGACAAGAGTTAGACATGGTGCACAGATGGGTTACTTTCTGCACCACTGGAGGGAGTACCAGCATTGGTAAGAACACCAATCAACTGGTAATTTGTTTTGAAGAAACCATCTTTCCTAAACGTAATAAATATTTGGTTAAACTCCTTCTCTGTACGTGGTTTCATGCTCAATGGCCACCGAATTAAGTTGGAAATCATTGCCACCTCTGGAATGTTAAGGTGAATCATACAATTGTGTGGTTATCAAAGTTGAGCTGGAGAGGTTATTAGAAGTCATCTGGTCCAACCCTGTAATGGAAATGCAAATTTAAAGATCTTCCCTGCCCCTAGCTTAAGTGCACCTGGAGCCTGTGGTGGGAGGCTTGTTTTTCAGGAAAGCCCATACCTCGATACTTTGTGATTGGGCAGTGGGTCCAGAAGGTTGTTACATTCTCTGAGCCAGGAGAAGGCTATATAAACCCTGAGGAGAGGCTTTGCTTTGGGGCTCACTTTGAGAAGTGTTGTGTGATTTGACCAGATGAGACTCTGGGAAGCCGTTGTTGAGAGCCCCCAGCTTTGAAAACCCAGATGTTGATGCTTCCCTCTCTGGTAACTGTAATTTGGTATTGATGTAATGGTGGAACAGTTTGGAAGCCTGTCTGTTTGATCTGTAAGTTCTGTAACTCTGAAGTTTGGGGTGCTGACCTTTTCCCCTGAACTAGGTAATGTGTGTTTGTTTGATTAAAGTAAGCTTGTTAACCCAATTTGAGTTGCTTTCCTTTTGAAAAGCAGATCTAAGAACCTGTGTTGGCAGTCACCCTGGGGATATTGGGGTGCTTGCTGCTACAAACCCTCTCCTTTAGAAATGATCAATGCAGGCCCAGAGAGGTTGTGACTTTTCTGGGATCACATAGGCAATAAGTGGCAGAGCTGGGGCTTAGTGCACATTCTCTGACTCCCAAACCAAGCTTCTTTCCACTGCATCATGAGGCTACAGAGGATGCCGTGGCCTACTTTGAATGATGGGTCCTTGTTGAGGAATGGTGGGAAATAGCTTCAGAAAAGCTGTTTTGAGCCAGATTACAGAGGCTCTTGAAAGCCATATTGAGAATTTAAAGGCAGAAGTAAGGGAGGGAGGAACAGCACTGGAGACATCAGGGATAACCAAGGCAAAGCCATAGAAGCAGGAATTGAAAAGTCATATTGGAGAACAGCAAGTTTGTCTGCTTAAGATGTTGGTCGAGGGACAGCCATAGAAGATAAATAATAATCAAAATAATACATAACTATTACATGGAGTAATGGGCATCCTGTGGTGCCCATAATGTATGGAAGAATGATCTAGGTATTCAACTTCCATAAGGCTCAGTAAACAATGACTTCTCCCATTCTGTCCTTCCTGCTATGAATTCCAGTGACAAATCACAAACCAAAGACCCTCTTCACCACCACCAGCCAGCAGCAGGTACTTCTCAGGACTCAGGCTCCATCTTCTCCCAGGGTCTCTTTCCCCTGCTACCTCAGGAGGTTTCCTTCTCCAGGAATGTCTCTGGTCAGTGTGGGGTCACCACACCATGTACAATGACTTGTTTCTCTGGAGAGTGCATTTCCAGAACCATTTGCATGTTATGCCTTGCCCAAGCCTTGAAAGTGAAGATGTTAGGGAGGTGATGTGGTGTTGTAAAAAGACCACTGACCCTGAAGATGAGGGACCTGGGATCCATCTTAGCACTACTATTTCCTGGCTATGTGACCTCCAACTAGCCAAGTAAGAGAAGACGTGGCTAAGATGAGTCTGTGTGGACAGGTCATGGCTGGGAAAAGGGGTGCGGCTGGTAGGGCAAGGGGCGTGGGGGGGCTGGTGGATATAGTGGGTCTGACTACTCGTGTTCATGGCCCCCCTCTGGGTTCCAAATTCCTCATCTGTAAATTGAGGGGTTTAGGTTCCACAGTTTAGAGTTTTAGTTATGAGGTATAGGTTATGCTCACCAAGAAGGTGACAAACCATGGGCAGGCACTTAATTGAGCCAGAAATCAGAGTGATTATGAATGCAAATTGATTTTCTACTTTTCTTTGGGCACAGGCAACTTGAGCCCACAGCCTTGAAAAGTAAACATGAACACTGTATGTGTGCATTCATTAAAGCAGAAAAGCTTCTCATTTTCATTCTGAAGGTCTGATGAGAAGACTTAAGATTTATGTGAAATACCCTCAGTGTTAAACATGGGGAAGTGCTTTCTTTTTAAGCTCAGGCAGGCCCATATGTAAGAAAAGCATCCAAGTAGGGGTGTGAGTCCAGCTTGCAGCCCTCAGACAAAGCCTCAGCTGGCCATCCGCCATCACCAGAATTCATTCCTGTTATAATTCACCAATAGCCAACTTGTCAATTGATTCCTTGTCTCTGAGACGGATGGTGATGGTAATGAGCTGCCCATATTTTAGCCCCCTCGTGAATTTCACCCTTTCAAAAATATTGATTCTCAAAACTCAGGCCATGTGATTAAAGTTGCCTCTTCATTTCCATAGACACAACCACCTCCCATGACAGCACTTCATTAATTCAATGTAAAATTAAGACTCTATTGGTGTGTTGGGGGAGAGGGGAACACCTTTGGGCTAAAATAACCAATTATCAATAACTCCTTTTGGGCAAAAGAGGCTGGCCAAACTCCAGTCCCAGACTGAGCTCTGTTTCTTAGCCATCAGAGAGGCCTTGTGGTAGCATGGATGGAGGACCTGACTTGGATTCAGGAAGTCCAGGGTCCAGGTCCACCTCTGACACTAGCTGGGTGACCTTGGGCAAGTCACTTCATTTTTCTAAGGCCCTGGCCTTTTTCTAAGACTTATCTACTAAGTGTCATGAGTTAGGCAATTTACATTGGGAGAGGGTGCTCTAATCTCACTGCATTACAGATCCCTGATGTACTATATAAGGAATCAGAGAATGCCAGAAACTCCCCTACTAGGACAGCAGATGCTTAATCCTCTTGGTCATCATGTACTGCAGTCAGGAGGATGTCATGGCTCAATGATTCATGGCCACATAGGGGACAAAATAGAGACTTTGTTGGACCCATGAAGGCTTGGGTACTCTCTTCCCTCTGAATGTGCCTTTGAATCATCATTTCCTCTGTCTCTCCCTCATCTTCTATGCATGTGTTTGCATACTTGATGGAAGAAGCAAAGCCTTTCCATATGAATGTAGCCTGTCCATTTCTGCTCCAGAATTCTGGCCAGGTACCTTCTTGATGTGCCCCATCCCCCACTCTAGCTCTCTCTCTGTCTCTGTCCCCATCTCCACATCTCTCTTTCTCTCCACCCTCTTCCTCTCTCTCCTACCTTTCTGTTGCATTATTTAGCTGCAAAGAGGTTGAATTTTAAAAAGTCCCGAGTTTTCTTCTTTTCTGCTGCCAACCCTGCAACCGTGAGCAAAAAATGTCATGAGTTGGGAATTGGGAAGACCTGAATTTGAATTCTGCCTCATATTGTACTAGCTGTGTGATGCTGGAAACCCTCTCTGAGTCTTAGTTTCTTCATCTGTAAAATGGGAAAATAGCACCCACCTCACAATGTTTTCAAGATCAGTTTGGTTAAAAATATATAGAAAACATTTTACTCACCTTAAAGTACTATAGAAATTCTATTATTATTTCATAGAACCTGACATTTAGAGCTAGAAGTTAGCTTTGAAGGAGTCTAATCCAACTCTCATTTTATAGAAAAGGAAAATGAAGCCAAGAGAAGGCATAGCTCCAGAAAGGAGAGACAGGGTCTGAAATCTCCAAACCCAGCATCCATATTCTTGTGTGAGCACACCAACATAAGATGTGGAAGAAGATAATCGTAGACTAAAACTTTTGTCTGGACATGACTCTAGCTGGGAAAAGGCCACTTGCTGACAGAAACAGAAGGCCGGATCTGGAGGACCTCAGAGAGCTGCTCCTTGTGTGACCTTGGAGAAGTCCCTTCCCCTTGCTTAATTCCATTTTTGTTGCCTACAAAATAAGGAAAGGACTAAGGGATTTCTGAGGTCCCTCCTTGCTCTAAAACTATGACACTGTGAACTTAGGTACCATGGAGTATTAACCAAAACCAAAGCTTCTTATTTATTTAGTTGTCCACTCATTCTTTTATTCATTCATTCATTTGTTGGTTATTTTTAGACTAAGACTCCAGGTTGCATTGCCATCTCTTCCTTCTCCCAATTTGGATCTACCCTGACTCACTGTTAGGTGGCAGCACAAATATTGCTTTCATCCTTCGTTCTTCACTGTGAGCCTGTAGGATGAAATACCAGCCAGACCAGTTAAATTCTTTCTAGTTGGCACCCTTGATCTCAAGAGACTGGCAGCAATAATGTAGACTATTGTCCTTTCTCTCTGGAAATATTGGGAAAAGTTCAATGCACCTCTTCTTTCCTAAACCAGCCCTCACTGTGCCTGGCCCAGAACATAGTTCCCTCCTAGCCCAGCCTCTAGGTCTGTTCCAGTTCTTGTCTCATGACTGTCCCATTCCAGGTCAGTTGCCAAGGCAGAGCGTCTGCTGTTATTGGATGATTGGGCCAATGTTAGAGTCAGCGACATTCCTGCTTCTCTCATGTCCTATGAGCTGTGAGTCTCCCTGCAGTCCTGCCATTGTCCTTTTCCCCCTCCCATGCCCAGTTTTTACATACTACTTACCAGCTGGTTAAGAAAGAAATGCTGTTTTAAACCAATTTCTAAAACCCCTAGATTGTGAATGAAAAGAAGACAGCAGACCTTTTCCATGCTTAGTCAAGCACACTTGGGGGACAGTGTCTGTTGTGCAAATGAATATTCAGATGACTAATTGGGGAACCCCTGGAGAATTCTCCTGTAGCCAAGGTTGTACATTGCAGTGACATTCAGTTGACAAGTGAAGGGAGCAAGGGATTGTCGAGAGATGCTTTGATTTGGGAGGTAATGGCAAAATACCTTTTTCTTGTCTTCTGTCTAATAAGGTTTATATCTTGGTAACTCCATTATGTAGATCTTCTTAATCTCCCTAGCTATAATGAGAAATGCATTGTGCCTTAGGCAATAGATGCCTAGATTTGGGATCAGGAAACCCTGGATTTTTCCACTATATTCTGACTGATCCTGGGCAGGTCACTTCTTAGGGTCCCAAAGAACTCTCTGAAGCTCTAAGTGACAGAGAAGACACAGAACTTTTATCAGTGGAGGAAATGTCCACACTGGGAGCTTCCTAGAGTGATCTTTTTTTAACTAGACAAAGAAACCTAGAATCTGCAAAGTTAATACCTCAGATGAAGTAAGAAAAGAGGTTACACATATATCTTGTCTAAATACGGCCATGTTCATTTTGTTTCTTCACCTTTATATCAGGGGGCACCAGGAATGCCACTGGGTATCTGTGATGTCATGAACCAGTCTTGGGGTGTCCTGTCTCTCATACTTTCTCCCCATGCTCTATGTAGCACCAAGGAGGGACACCTTGGAAGACTTTCATCTCCAAACATTCCTGCATATTGGTTTATTAAGGAATGATAGAGCAGGGATATAAAGAGAACAGGTAAGCCCAAGGCCTGTCCTGTTGTTGTCATATGTACTTGATGAAAGACTTTCCTTGTGGGGACAGCCTCATCTCAGCCTTGCTCTTTTCTTGATAAGCACCATGTGAAGATGTCTTGGAGTCTGTATTCTCAGAGAGAGATGCCTACTGCCAGGAGGTATTTCTGAGTTTCATTAGTTTTGTGTGGAAAAAACAACAACTTTATGACATGATGGTTTCCTGTTGTGGGGTAGAAACTATTGCTAGTCTCATTCTTCCACAGAATCCAATTCAATGAACACTCACATACCAGCTTTGTGAAAGGGACTGGGTCTAAAAAGACAAAAATAAACCCACTCCCTCCCCTGAAGTAACTTATATCCCATGATGTGTGGGGGGGGCGGGGCGGGGGAGAGTAACAACATGTATGCAGGCACATGAATGAAAGGTAACTTTTTGTGGGGAAAGGCTGTTGAGATCTGGGTAATCAGATAATCCTGAAGGAGGGGGATTTGGTAAACCTGGAAAGAAGCCAGGAATTCCAAGATGTGAAGGTGAGAAGGAACCACAACTAGGCAGGGGCAGTGACTGATACAGAGCTATGGAGAAGAAAAGTGGGAATAGCCAGTCTGACTGGAGCAGAAATTACAAAGGAGTGTGGGAAATGCAGGCAGAACTGGATTGTGCAGAATTGTTTTCTCTACTAGTCAGTCAACAAGCCTTTGCAAAGTGCTTAGTCTATACCAAGCACTGTGCTAAATATTGGGGATAAAAAGAAAATAAAAAACACAGTTTCTGCACTCAAAGAGCTTACATTTGAGTGGAGGAGACTACATGGAAATAACTAGGTGACATGCTTGTATATATAAGGTAGACAGAAGGTAATCAGAGAGGGGAAGGCACCAGCTGGTGTTGGGATGGGAGGAGGCTGGGAAACCCTCTTGTAAGAGGCAGCATTGGAGTAAAGCCTTGACAAAGGCTTGTATTGACTTTTGTCTAATTAGATTCAACTCAATGATCTGAGAACCTATCAAGATACTCTTGGATTTGTCATTTGTAGATCAGATGAACATGTCACCTCTGCCTTTATCAAAGTCTCAGGAAGCAGGACAAAATTTGCTATGAGCTGGATTAGCCACCAAAAGAGTCAGTAAAAAAAAAAAAAACAACAACCCTGGAGCCTGGGTCTTAGTACACACTTCCAAATGGAAAATTCCCTGAGGACAAAGCATCCTTCCAGTCTTCTTACACCTTACTCCCCACCAAGAACACAGATTGCTGAAGTATCGAATGACACTGGCTTCTTGGCTTCCCCATGAACAAGACCCACCATCTCTCAGCTCCAGGCATTTTCTCTGGCTGTCCCCCACGCCTGGAACATTCTCCTTCCTCAGCCAGAAAGTAGGAGAGTGGGGATGCTTTTCTGGAAATACTGATGTTTGGTCACTATGGTATCTTCAGCACTGCTATTTATTACTCTCAGGATAAAATGCAGAAACGTTTCTGTATAAAGAAAGACTCTTTTCCCCAGGGAGTGGGAGGAGGAGGAGGTAGGAACACTTCCTTTCAAAGGCAAATAAAGTGTCAACCCACATTTTGGACACAAGTAAAAGGCTTTAGAAAGACCTAGGCACTGAGTCTCTTTCTTTGATGACTTGAATATTCCACAAAGCTGTCAGGATAAAATAGACCCTCCCTGAGAAGCTATAATGCCCAGGGAACCTTAGGGAAAACTTTTAAGAAAGCTAGTGATCACTCCAGACAAGGTGGCTGCTTAGTCTATGGAAAAGATCACAGTTAGTGCCAATAATTAGACCAAAAGAAAAAAAAAAGAACAATCCTGAGTGAGAGTAGTGGAAAGAATGATGAGGTAGGGGCACTTCCTAGCTAGGGTAAAGGAGGGTGGAGTGAGTAAGGAGTGAAATAGATATAGTCCCCAAAGTCAGGCAGAGTTGGATGCGAGTGTGTCCAGTGAACACTGAGGCTCAAGAGGCTGGGGCATGGGAATCACATCATAAATGCATGTATTTGGTTGAGATTACAGCTGACCTGAACCCAGATTAAAGGATGCAGGGTCTATTTGGTCAAGAGGTAGTGAGGAAGCCAGCACTCAGAGAAGGCAGGGAGCAGATCCTCCCTCTGTCCAACTCTTTGGGATTCTTATATGCCCTAGCCACAAGTGATGTCTGATAAAAAGGCCCCCTCTGAACCCTCTCATGTCCATTTAGAAGTCACTAGAACTGAGCTTGAGTCTTAGTCTGGGCACTATCTGGGAAAATATGGGACCATTTTGCATCTCAGTGGCTGGCCTTCTTTGTATGTCATTCCTTGAAGAACCTGTGATTGACTGATTGATCGTCTTTTTTGCCCTATGAGATCCTAGGTCCCAATCCATCTATTATTCAGTCTTACAAAGTTGTCTAAAGCTGAGATGTTCAGTGGCTTCCTTAGGATCACACAGCTAAGGTAGCTTGTAAGGTTTGGACTTAGGTCTTTGTGACCCCAAATCCAGCATTTTATCCCCATGCCTCTTCATCTTCTCTCTTCATTGGTGAAGCCAGAAGAATGCTTCCCATAGTCAAGACTGCACAAGAAAACACTTGGTGAGCCTGCAAATGCTGACAATGTGAGCTTTCTTGTGGGTCATGAATTTGGGGGTTTTACCAGTAACTCTCTGCCCACTCACCTGGAAACCCGACATACCTCCGACCCCTGAGAATTCACTCATCGAATCAGGAGATCCTCTTGGAAAATGAAAACATGGTGGATGAGAAACCTGTTAGGTCTTTCTCAGTTATGAATATCTGATTAGATCAGTTTGTTTTCCTCCTCAAGGGCTAGTTGAGGTCATGCCATTGATGGAAGAGGGATTTTAATGTCAATAAGAAAAGAGATAGAATTAGGGAGCCGAGTATCTGACAGAGCAGGAATCCCAGTGAGGGATCCTGGGAAATATGGAGGGAGAGGGGACCTGGAGGAAGGCACCCTAGGAGTTGTGAGAGGGCTAAAGAAAGAAATGAGAAGAGGCCAGAGGGGGCTGGCCATGCACAGGAGGCATTTATTTTAGGGAACAAAAGCTAATAGTCCTAAATCTGGCAAGGAGTTAAGTATGTCTCCTCACTTAGGGAAGTCCTACCCAACCTTCTCTAATAAGTTTAATTATCAGCTATAAATAGTTTTAACTGTTTATTTTGGGGGCTGCTGGGTGGTACCACAGTGCATAGAGTGCTGGACTGAAGACCTGAAGACTCATCTTCCTGAGTTCAAACCTGGCCTCGGACACTCACTAGCCGTGTGACCCTGGGCAAGTCACTGTTTGCCTCAGTTTCCTCATGTATAAAATGAGCTGGAGGAGGAAATGACAAACCACTCCATTATCTTTGTCAAGAAAACCCCAAATAGAGTCAGTCAGACATGAATGAAAAATTACTAAAAGCAATTTTTTTTTTTTTGGCTGTTACAGTGGAGTGGACACAGGGGTTTTGTACCAGGGAGGCACTTTGCTGAAGGTCAGAAAATGTTTCTGAGGGTGGGCACATGACAGGGGGACTGTCGGTACTTGTGGTCTCCTAAAGAGAAAGGCAGGATATAAGATGGTAGGTGAATGTGAGTGGGAGCCAGGGGTCAGACATGCTCTAGTGGGTGCCAGGACCAGAGTCTTGGAGGAAGGGAGGTCCAGCACGAGGTAGAGATCCTGGTCATGGCACAAGTCTGTGCCTTCTCAAGTGGGGATCTTCCTCTCCTGCTCTGCTGGGCTCCCTGGCATGCACGGCCTCACACATTTGTTACTTTGCTGCACATTTTTGATAGATGGTTTTTAAGGGAACAATTGGCCCCAGGCCTGTGTCTTTTGTCCACATTTCCCTGAAACCACCTGACTGGATTTCTATGGATTAGGCAGTCTAGGAAGTCATACTTGTAGCATTGATAACTCAAAGTCATGGTATGTGTGGTCTTTTTCAGTGGTCTCAGGTGGGGGGAAAAGTCACAGGTTCACCCACAAAATTTGGCTGTATCCAAGAAGGGAACTGGGAAGAAATAGAAATGTGGGTGACTGGTTGTAGCCTAGAGCAAGTGGATACTAGTTTTCACTGTTGTCAGTCATTAACTTTCCAGGATCATTTCCTTTTAGATTTTTTTGATGTTACTGTCAACATCACAGGCACCCTCCACTCACCCACTCCACTGAGGGTGAACTGTCCCTCAAGCCAAAGCCAATACATCACCACCAAGGTCTGCTTGAACACCAGGAGAGGCCATATGCAATATTCTAGCCCATTTACCCTTCATCCTTTTCCAGAAGAAGTCTGTTTCATAAGTTTTCTTTTCCTCTGGAAACCTTATTGGTTTTTCAGTTACTCTGAGTTTCACATTCTCTTGATGTACATTGCCATGATTGGGAATATTTGGTTTGAGTGGTGGCTTCCTCCTGGTTTTCTTCTATCTGTATGATGGGGCCTCTTCAGTCTAGTCTGCCCGATAATCATCTGTAGCAGACCCTCTCTGAGGGTGTCTCCCAAGGCTCTCCTATACCTTCTTCTCTTTCATGTGATTACCCTATGATCAACTTCAGTCTCTTCTGATTACCTTTATGATAAAATAGCACTGCTCTACTTTGCTTTTAAAGCTCTTTCTAACATATCAGACACTGAACTCAGCATCCATGTGTCATTGGGACCTAATCCTAATGCCATTGGACTGACTTGGTCAGATTTCACCGTTCCTCTATTTGTCCCCTAATTCCCTATCTCTGGACATTTTTTACTGGCTGCCTCAGATACCTGGAAGCCTCTTCTTCCTCCCGCTACTTCCTGGTTTCCCTGATTCCCTTCAAGTCTCAACATCTCTCCTTCTACAGAAAAAAACAAACAAACTACAACAACAACAACAAAAAACAAACAAACAAAAAAAAAAAAACCCGTCTTTCCAGTCCTCATTCATCTTAATGTCTTCTTAGTTTGTTTTCAAGTTACCCTATATGTATGAGAAAAATTAAAGCATTATTTATGATCAGTATTTCCATGGGATCTATACTTTACTGCATTTTGACAAACCCCACCTCTACAGGGCAGGCAGTTTCTGAAGAGTGAGATTGAATGAGAGGATTACTCCCAGCCCCCAAGCTAGCTGTTTACCAGTTTAAGCTGGGCCTCAGGCTTCTGTCTACCCTGTAAGCACAGAAACCAGCTAGAATTAGGCTCGCCCCAGGGATGACTCTTGGGTCCTTGCTTTTCCTAATTAAAGTTTAGGGTGACTGGGATCCAATGGGGAAGCGAAACCCAGAGATAATCTGATTGATAACGGTTTACATTTTTTCTAGCCAAGATTGCTAGAGGCAGCTGGTCCTCATAAAACTCCAAACATTCCTCAAATGTCAGAGAGAGATATAATCAGCCACACCTGAAGGCCAACTCACCTACCAATGAGGGTGGCCTTCCGTTTGCTGGGGGAAGTCCAAATGATGTACTGTCAGGCCAATTGGAAGGAAGACACACTTAGGTATAAAAGGTGCAGTGGGCCCTCATTTCAGGGTCTTTTGGCACAAAAAGGAAGTAGACCATAAGACCCCTTTATTACCAAGCTACACACCCCTGCTAATAATTGATCTCAATTGGAGAGTAGCCTCAGTTTCCCCTTGTTCAATTCTGCTTACAACATTACATTATTATTTGTATGTGGTCTCCCTCATTATACTGGGTGAACAGGGACTTTTTTTTTGCCTTTTCTTGTATCCCCACAGTGCCTGGAATATAGTAGGTATTTAATAAATGCTTATTGACTTGAATATATACACTGTCCCTAATCTTTCTTTCCAGCCTCCTTGCATATTATTGCCAATCCCCAACTTTTTGATGGGGCAGGCTGACCTTCTCTCTGTCCCTCACCCAGAGCACTCTGCCTCCCATCTCCATGCCCAGTAAATTCTCCCTCCTTATCTATACTTCATGGAGTTCCTCTCTTCCTTTAAGACATAGCTCAAGCATAATTTTCTATGTGATATATATTCTGTCTGATGTGATGCTGTCTGAACAGCATTGAGCATTGAGCCCCTTTGAATTTAAGTTCATTTATTTAAAATTTTTACCATATAGAGTTATCTGTGTACTTGGTGTTTCCTCCATTAAAATGTCTGCCCCTTAAGAGTAAGTACCGAAGATGGCGGAGTAGAAACAGCTCCTCCAAGCCTCTCTGCCCCCAGATTCCCCCCAAACTATGTAAAAGGGGACTCTGAACAACTTCTGGAGCCCCAGCACCCACAGAACGACACAGAGAAGCTAACATCCCACTGAGGACAGACCAGCAGCCCTGCAGGAAGGACCAGCACAGAGGTCTGGGACCTGGCAGTGCGCAGAGCGCAGAGCGCAGGAGCCGAGCCGAGCCCAGGTCCCCGTGAGCCGAGGTTTTAGCCCCAGGGCAGCAGGGCCAGCAGCCGGCTGGAGGAACCCCAGAACAACAGGAGCTGTGCCAACTCCAGAATTATCAACATAGACATGCCTAGGACAAAGTAAGAGGTTAGTGTCCTATGGACTTTGGGACCTCTATTTGGGGAATGCATCAGCTCCCTCCCCTGGGGGCTAGAAACAGCTGAGGAGACACACCATTTTGTAGTTTTCAGAGGCAGCTCCGGCTCCCAGCCTACAAATCATGGGGAGATCCAGCGATCAGTCTTGGGGGGTAATCGCTCTTGCTTTAACCTCCCTGGATCTGGATTGTGATCTAGGGTGGAAGTTGTGGGTGGGTTTACAGCTTACCAGAAACGGAAGTTGCCCCCACACGTTCGGGACGAAAATTCCTCTAGCTGGCCTTAAAGCCATAGTGTGGCAAACAAGCCCCAAAGTCAAGCAATTAAGTGGCAACATGCCAAGGCAAAGGAAACAGAAAAATGCAACCCTAGACTCCTATTTTGGGGGCATAGAGCGGGAAAAGGACTGTGAGGTCAGAAGTCCTGCTCCAAAATCCCCAGGGGAAAACATGAGTGGGTTGCAGGCCATAGAGGACCTTAAGAAGGACTTTAAAAATCAAATAAGAGAAGTGGAGGAAAAAATTGGAAAGAGAAATGAGAAGGATGCAGGAAAAGTATGAAATGAGGGTCAACAGCCTGACTGAGGAAAACAACACCTAAAAAAATAGACTAACTCAAATGGCAAAGGAGGCCCAAAAGGGCAATGAGGAGAAGAATGCCTTAAAAAGTCGAATTTGCCAGATGGAAAAGAATCTCAAAAGTTCACTGAGGAGATTCATTCCTTCAGAGTTAGACTGGAGCAAATGGAAGCTAGTGACTTTATGAGAAATCAAGATGCTGTTAAGCAGATCC
The DNA here is from genome assembly GCA_011680675.1 of Gymnobelideus leadbeateri. Lineage (NCBI taxonomy): Eukaryota > Metazoa > Chordata > Mammalia > Diprotodontia > Petauridae > Gymnobelideus > Gymnobelideus leadbeateri. Next base: position 131,254 of record WOXC01012146.1, on the reverse strand, counting down.
AAACAAAGGAAAGATTAGAAGGCAATGTGAAATATCTCATGGGAAAAACCACTGACCTGGAAAATAGATCCAAGAGAGACAATTTAAAAAATTATTGGACTACCTGAAAGCCATGATCAAAGAAAGAACCTAGAAATCACCCTTCAAGAAATTCTCAAGGAAAACTGCCCTGATGTTTTAGATCCAGAGGGCAAAATAGAGGTTGAAAGAATCCACAGATCACCTCCTGAAAAAGATCCCAAAAGAAAACTCCCAGGAATATTATAGCCAGGTTCCAGAATCCCCAGATCAAGGAGAAAATACTACAAGCAGCCAGGAAGAAACAATTTCAATATTGTGGAAACACAATCAGAATAGCACAGGACCTGGCAGCTTCTACACTGAGGATCAAAGGGCATGGAATATGATATTCCAGAGGGCAAAAGATCTGGGACTGAACCCAAGGGTCACCTACCCAGCAAAACTGAGTATTTTGTTTCAGGGGAAAATATGGTCATTCAGTGGAATAGAGGACTTTCAAGCATTCTTGAGGAAAAAACTAGAATTGAATAGAAAATTTGACACCCAGACACAAGAAGGAAGAGATGCCTGAGAAGGTAATCAGGGAAAAGAAATCAAAAGGAACTTATCAAAGTTGAACTATTTACATTCCTATATGGAAAAGCAATAACTGTGACTGATGATATCTTTCTCACTATGAAAATAATGGAAGAAGGGTGTGTGGTCATATGAATACATATGTGAATGTGTGTGTATATGGTTACCGTTATATATGGATAGAGGGCATAAGTTGAATTTGTTGGGAAGGGAGAATACTCAAGGGATGAAATTATGAGGTGAGAGAGGAAAGTGGCAAGAGGAGATGGGAGAGACAGGGTAGGGTAAACTATCCCATGTAGAAGAAGCAAGGGGAAGTGGTTGCAAAGGAGGGGGAGAATAAGGAAGGCTAAAAAGGCAAAACCACATTCACATTGAATTTGGTTCAGGGAGAAAATGACATACATACGAAATGGGATATCTCAACCTGCAGCAGGATAGGGGGAAGGGGGATGAGAGGAGGGATGATGGATGGGAGGGCATCCTTGGGGTGAGGGGAGGTTGGAAGTACCTACTATAGAAGAGGGACAGGACCAGGTGGGGGGTGGGATGAGTGGGAGGGAATTATAAGCAGCCTTGTACAATATATCTACTATGATAATATTTTGTATAGCTAGACATGTACAACATATACTGAATTACTTATCTCCCAAGAGGGAATGGGTGACAAGGGAGGAAGGAAATGGATCTGAAATTCGAGGTCTTAACATTAAATGTTTCAAATATATATAAATACTATTATTAATACTCTTCTGCTTGTAATAGGGAGATAAGATGTGCAGGCATTGGGACACAAAGATTCACCTTCCTCTAATGGAAAAGCCGATGGGGGTATGGGAGAAGGTATGGGAGAGAGCAGATTGGAGGAAGTGATATCTTGTGGGACTACTATTCTGGGAGGTTGGGTAGGGGAATAATGGGGGGAAAATGATTGTAACTCAAAATCTGGCGGAAATGAATGATGTAAAACAGAAGTTAATAAAGCATTTGTTTAAAAAAAAAAAAAGAGTAAGTACCATTCCGTTACTGCTTGTACCTGTGCCTGGCCAAAGGAACCTTACAAGTGCTCATCGATTGAATATTATTCTCTTTATTCTGCTCATTTGGTTCTGAATCAGTTCATGGACATGTTTTCGTTCCTCACCATCATCACTTCTTACTGACCCTCCAAGTTCTAGAATATTCCTTTACCATGGTTTTGTTTTCAGTCATCCATAAATCAGTTTATACCTCCTACCTCCATCCTTTGCCTTTGTGAATAAAGGAAACCTTCATTTCTCTCTGTTATTCCCCCACCAATATATGCCCATAGATGGTTCAAAAGATATGGATGAACAAGTCCCATTTTAGCATAATTTCAAATTGATATCCAAAATAACTCTATGAATAATGTGTCGATTTGCTTATTTTCCTGCAACTTACCTAACAAGTACCACTCCCATTTTTATCTTTGCCAATTTATTTAGCTGTTTATTTAGCCTCAGAGTTGTCTTAATTTGCATTTCTCTTACTGTTAGTGATTTTTAACATATTTTCATGTGACCATTTATGGTTTTCAATTTTTCTTTTGAAAATTGTTCTGTTCATGAACCACTCATCTCATAGGGAATGGATGCCTCATGACATTATGTGCTTGGCTTACTTCACTGTCCATGTTGGACAGCAGACATCCATCAGTGGTATCTGACTCAGATCTTTTCCCAGTCTATATTTTCTCCTTGATTTTCATAGTCATTGATTTTGTTCATGAAAGAGATTTTTTAAACAATTCGTGTTGTCAGAATTCTACCTTTTATCTCTTCTGATGTCCTCTAACCATTGTTTGGTTAAGAATATCCCTTCTACTCCTACTTATGAAAGGAGCTGGATTTCATTCAACTTCTAATTTATTTTATGGCATTATCTCTTATACTTAGTTTATGTGTCTATTTTGAATTTATGGAACAATATAAAAACATTGACCTGATGTAATTTTCTGACAAACTGCTATCTGGTTTTCCCAGCATTGCCTGCCCAAAGGGTAACTTTTGTCCAGGAAATTGACATGCTTGGGTTCAGCTAATGCTGGGCTTTTGGTTTCTTCCCTACTGAGGCTGATTTACTGACTTGTTTCAGTAGCTGTTGTTTTTTCACACCAAATGGTTTTGATGACTCCTGCTTTACAATCATTTGAGATCTGGTAATTCTAGTCACCCTTCATCCATATTCTTCTACCTTATTTTCAAATTGTTTGTTCTTTCAGATTAGTATTTCTCTTCTTTTGTCTAATTCTAGAAAGTATCCCCACAGTAGTTTGAGTGGCATAACATTAAATCAGTAAATCAATTAAAGTATTGCCATTTGTGTTGTATTAGCACATCCCAACCATTAACCAAAGATATTTCTCCATTTAGATGTCTCCCTTTATATCTGTAAAGAGTGTTTGGTAATTGTTTTTGTATAACTTGCAAGCATCCTGGTAGTTTAACTGCTGGATATTTTTTTGTACAATTATCTCTTCAGTGGAAATATTTCTTATTAGCATTTCTTCCTTTTTTTGTTAATATTGTACAGTAATATTGATTATATACAAAATACCTTGTTACCTTGCTGGGGTTGTTAATATTTTTATTAGTTTCTTTGTTGATTCCCTGGAGTTATCTAAGTACAAAATCATATCAGGTGTATAATTTTGTGTTACTTTGCCAGTTTTTCACCTTAATCCTGTTTGCAATACTTTTTCTAAAGCCAGCATAGCTACTACTATGCAAAATAATAGTATGTAGAGGGATATTTCCCTTGTTGGTACTTGGGGATCATCTGGTGTTTCTGCATTGCAAAAAAAGTTCATATTTTAAAATATATACTTCTGATCACAACACAACAGGCTTTCTGTGCCTATTCTCTTCGGGATTTTTAAGTTAAATGTGTTTGGAAGGCCTTTTTGTCAAAGGTTTTTTTTACTTCAATATAATTTGTCGTAAATTATTTAAATACCCTTAAAATTCTTATTTCCCCCCTCATCATTCATAATCCAAGCCAGACCTTAACCACTTTCAAAGTAAACAGCTTTTTAATTCTGAACAGATCATTGGTAAAATATATTATCAAAAGTTGACTGTCCATGGCAAATTCTGTTCAGGACACTTCTTCCTTCTTTCCCCTTTCCCTGTGCAATTTATCAGGGCCCTGTAAGCAATTATTGGTTATTTATGAACATAGGGTTTCCCAGTGGTGCCAACTTCAAACATGAAAGAGAATGATACCATTGACTTCAATTATTAACTTTCAGTCTCCCTCTCCCTATGAACGGAAGGTTTTGGTGCAGATTTTGTGCTTGCTCTAAATGCTTCCATTGAATTCTGGACCAGGTCAGGAGAAGTATTCCATGAGGCTCAAGTTTCAATCCCTTGTTTGAGCATGATTAGGCATTTCTTTAATATGCCTTGATTCTCTCTTGAGAGATGTTTGTTTCTGACTAGTTTTCTTCATTCTCTTGAAACAAAGATTCCTAGTGAATAATCTACACATACCATCTCTTCAGCTTTCTCTGTTTTCCCTCAGTGACCAATTGTACTTAGCATTAAGAGTTTTAGTCTCTTTCCTTTTAAATTGAATCAGGATAATAAGAAAACAAAGTTAATCAACACAGAAACTTCCATGAATGTTTTTCCCCCTACTTATCATTTTAAGGTTAACTTTCAAAGTCTAAAGCCCTAGAGCACCAATTTGTCTAGGGTGGAAAGACAGCAGAATTTCCTGGGTATATTTTTGTGCATTTTCTGCCCATCCCCAACACTAATATAACCCTAAAGTAATTGAATAACTTCTCAGAATATTAATTATTACAATCGATTTATGATTTTATTTAGGTTTCTCATCTAAAACTTGATGTCTGTCCTGAAAATGCTCAGCTGCTTCATCAGTGCTGTATTCCTGGCTAGTACCTTCCAGCATCACGTCTTTCCACATTACATTAAGATGGTTCTGATCCTAGCTGATACATGTGTAGAACAATAAGGCATTAATTTTCTATTAGCATTTTCATTATTTAATAAAATGTGAGTATGAGCAGATAAGGACTGGAGTGCAGGCTCTTCATTTAGAAAACAATTCTTTTGAAAGCTCTACCTTGTGATTGTGATCTTTGGTCCCTGCTTACCACAGATATACCACAATATAGACTGAATGGCCCTGGGATTTCGTGGATGGAGAGGACTCCTTCATAAGGAATCCCCCTTTGCTAATGAAGGTTGTCGATTTCTCTTTGAGGCCTAGAGTGCTGAGAAGTTAGCTGACTTGCCTAGGGTCACACAGTGTATGAGAGATAGGACATGAATCCCAATCTTCTTAGTTCTATGCACGACTCTCTATCCACCATGTCACACCATCTCTCCAAGCCATCGAAACAATAGCAGCAATAACTAGCTGTAGTTATTCTCAAGTCACTTTAAAAACAGGTTAAAAACTTAGCAAAGTACTTTTGGTATTAACACCATGGAGTAATAACAACTGAAAATCAGTCCATTCCACTGGTCACAGAGCAGCTGATTTCTCTCTGAATAAAGCTTATAAAACAATTCAGTAAAAATGGAATCAAAAGACCCTCCTTTGGTGACATTCATTTGAACTCAATCAACAATATCCTGACAAGAAGCAGGAATAAATTGTCTGGGCATCCATTTTATTGACAGCCTCAAAGGAGGATATACCATGAGATCATTGCTACAAAAAATGACAGGAAGGTCATACTTAAGGAGCCCGGATTCATTAACCATTTCTGAATTTGGAATTTTACCAAATCAGGGAACAGAAAAAACTGTGCAACATATAGCAAGCTGTAAAAATTCAGCACCAACTGAATGCTCACCAACTGAACTCACTTAGAAAAACATGATTGCATTACCAGAAATATAAATAGGAACCTTGTTATATCTTGTAAACCAACAGAAATAAATGACCAATACAAAATACCTTGACCAATACAAATACAAACCCCTAAATATCCTTGAGAATTTAAAACATTAACTCTCCTGGAACCAGATCATTAGCATGGACACATCTTTTACCCACAATCACTGAGTCACCAGGACTTGGCACTGGCAGATATCCATTTAAGAACAGTGTTCTTGATAAATGTCATCTGGGCAAGCATGTGTCTTGCCCAAACTGTGTATTATGAAAAACTCCCAAACCATAGAGTCCTATGGTGGAAGTCCAGACCCTGGAGTTTCATATCATCTCTGTGGTCTTCCTTGCTCTTTGAGGTGCCACAAAGATGCTTCCAGAGGGGCTACAAAAGTTGAACTTGCAATCCAGTATTTGAATGATGAGGACTGTAATTCATGAGGTGCTTCTGTGCCTTTTTATGAATTTAGATGTGAATTTTAGCTGTGTCTATTAAGTTGTGAAGAAAATTGTTTCTGAATTTTGCCTTGTGACCCTGCATGCTTGTAAGGGGAATTGGTGATGAATGGATCCAGGCCTCTTGGGTCAACAGGGAGCCTCTTACACAAAGGCTGCATGAACTCACTTTTGCCACTTTGGGCAGTTGGTAATTTAAGAGAAAATATAGGCACCAATAGTAATTAGGATAGACCCTTCATTTTATTTCTTTGAAGGCTAGAATGAAATGTTAAAAGTTAAATCTCCAAGGCAGATATTCAGTTACATATTTTTCCTATGGTCACTAAGAAAAATGGTATATTCTATCTGACATGAACAACTAGTTTATCTGTCCTCTCTCTAGCTGTTTTGAGTGTCTTGCAATCTTTCTTCTTTAATCTTCTCTTTTCCTACTCTTAAAATAGAGAAAGCATAAGGAAACAGCAAGTAAACAGGGGGAAAAAACTTGATTTACAGAAATGGCAGACTTAATTGTTTGAATATTTAGGGGAAACTGATGGGGGCAGGGTGTCATGTATATTTGCTTGGGTCAAGGGAGGAGGCTACAGCTGAATTTGAGCAAACCTTGAGGAAACCCACTAGAGGATAGTTAAAGAGATTTCACTGGGAATGGTGCTGCCACCAGTAATTGACAACCATTCCAACATCCTTGAATTCCCAAAAGGAATAATTTTATGCAATCCAAGATAGCTTCATACTGGTGATTTATAGCTTTTCCAATCGATGAATGCAAGAAGTTGGGTCTTATTTTATTTAATATATCTGAAAGACTTGGTACATTTCTAGTTCATAAAATATGAATTGTGGCCCATTTCCTCTAAAGTCAACAAACATTTATTACTTATTATTATGTTTCTTATAAATAATATTTTTATTCCATGAGAAGCTACCATTAAAAAAAAAGATAAATCAAGGAATTACTGCCTGAGTCACACAAGGATTTTTCCCTTTTCAATTTTTAAATGCTTAGCTTCCCTGATGCATTTAACAGATGATTCAGAGTTTCTAAGTGTATTTTTATATAAATTCACAAGAAACAACTGCTAGATAAAAAAAAAGACTCAGTTCAGTCATTTTTTAGTCATGTCCAACTCTTTGTGACCCCATTTGGGGTTTTCTTGGTAAAGATATTGGAGTGGTATGCCACTTTCTTCTACAGATCATTTTATAGATGAGAAAACTGAGGCAAACAGGGTTGAGTATTTGCCAAGGATGATACAGCTACTAAGTGTCTGAGGCCTGATTTGAACTCAGGAAGATGATGCTTCCTGACTCTAGGCCTGGTACTCCATCCACTGCACCACCTAGATACCACTGTTGATATACTCAGAGAACTAATTGCCTTTTCTTTACTGGATGACTGAATTCACCCAAACCAAGATAAGCAATACTTTCAATAATAAAAGTTTTTAGTTTTAGGTACCAGCTAACATTTGCCTAGGTAGAAACAGAAAGAGAGATGGAGACAGAGTCAGACAGACAGAGACAGACAGACACACATACACAGGTGATAGAACACTAAATCCTTACCATGTGCCAGATATTATGCTAAGTGTTGGGGATCCAAATAGGAGCAAAGCGGACAGTCCTTGCCCTCCGGGAGGACACACTTCTCATGGGGCTCGATTGTTGAAGGGCTGGTTCCCTTTCACCAGAGGGCTTCAAAGAGAGGCTGGAGAACCATTTGCTTAGTACATTGCAATGGAAATTATTTTTTCACTGTGGTTTGGACTAAATGGGGGCAGCTAGGAGATGCCATGGACAGAATTCAGAGCCTGGAGTCAGGAACACTCAACTTCATGAATTCAAATCTGGCTTCAGACATTTACTATAAAATTATTTGGAGAAGGAAATGGCAAGCCACTGCAGTATCTTTGCCAAAGAAACCCCAAAAAGGAGTCACAAAGAGTCAGACATGACTGAAAAATGACTAAACAAAAACAACTTGGACTCAATGGTGACTGGGGTCCTTCCCACCCCGGAATTTCTGTGCTTAATACAATTCAATCAATTACTGGATATGGATGTTTAAGAAAAAGGAAAATGGCAGCCACTGAGAGCAACAGGGAGTTTGGGGGAGGAGAGACAGAGGTTCCCCTCACTTAATACTTTATGAGCATTCTTGGTTTGTGCAGAGTGTGTTCACAAAATATAAAGAAGCCCTGGGAAGAGTAAGCACAGAACCTCATTTCTGTAGGCTCAGTATATATCGAGGGGCTCAAAGTGCCTAATGAAGAGGAGGTGGATCTAAGTTCCAGGGCTGAGAACAGCAGGACTAACCAAGGACAGTTTCTGACCGTGCCAAACACTGATGACTCATGGTTACTTTATAAACTGAAGCCCCAGCACACCTACTGTCAAGAGTAGAATTTAGCTCCCTGTCCAAAAGAGGACTGAAACCCTGAGCCCATTAACAGGCCTACAAGTGCATAGGCCCTTGGATTCTCCATCAACTGCCAGTTTCCAGTGATCTTCAAAGCCCGTTGCATTCATCTTGTAGGAAGGCCAAAAACATCAGTATGTCAGGAGGATAGCATGCTTAATGTACTGACAGCTGAGGGAAAGAAACCCAGGCCTCCTTGGCCATGCCATGTGATACTGTAAGTACTGAAAGGTGGGGAGAAATAATGAAGGAGCAGGTTCAGGGGAGGACAAATAAGGCGCTGTCCTGGATCTTGTGTACAAGATGGTGATGGCACATGGTGAGAGTGATGGAAGAAATAGTTATGGTGGAAGGGGGTGAGAGTGGTGGGGGAGGGGAGGGGAAAAGGTGAAGGTAGAGATGGCTGTAACTGAAGAAGAGGGTTGAAGAAGATGGCAAAGGGTGAAGGAGAAGGCTGAGATTGATAGAAGAGGGTAAGGGTAAAGTGGAAGGGTAAGAGTGATGGGAAAGGGTGAGTAGGAGAGTGATAGAGGAATTTGTTAATGAGTCATAGAAATAATTTACATATTTACATAATGTATAAGTTGTACATTTACATAACAATGGCCCCAGAGGCCATTGGGTCCAACTAGTAGCTGAACAAGAATCCTCTGTATAACATACTCCAAGGCACTCTGTGTCATGGCTTGGATGCCTCCACCAATGAATGCATTGACTTCTGCCTACTGAGGCAGACCATTCCAATGTTTGGACAGCTCCAGTTGTAAAGGCACTCTTCCTTCAAACTGGAGTTTGCTTCTCTCTTCTGGTTCTCATTCTGACCTCTGGGGTCAAGCAGAACAAGTCTCATCCCTTGTCCATTGTCCATGTGACAACCTTCAAATCCTTGAAAAAAGTTGTGATGGCCCACACTGCCCCAATGCTAATGCTTGCCCCACTGAACTCCCAGAGTAGTTGTGACGAACATGCTCTGTAAGTGTTTAGATGATTTCAGAACTAGATTTTTTTTAAACAAATGCTTTATTAACTTCTGGTTTACATCATTCATTTCCACCAGATTTTGAGTTACAATTTTTTCCCCATTTTTCCCCTACCCACCACCCTAGAATAGCAGTCCCACAAGATATCCCCTCATCCAATCTGCTCTCTCCCATATCTTCTCCCATACCCCCTTCGACTTTGCCATTAGAGCAAGGTGAGTCTCTGTGCCCCAATGCCTGCACATCTTATCTCCCAATTACATGCAAAATAGTATTAATAATAGTATTTATATATATTTGAAACATTTAATTTTAAAACCTCAAATTTCAGATCCATTCCCTTCCTTCCTTGTCACCCATTTCCTCTGGGAAGATAAGTAATTCAGTATGTGTTGTACATGTATAGTTATGCAAAACATTACCATAGTAGATATATTGTACAAGGCTGCTTATAATTCCCTCCCACCCATCCCACCCCCACCTGGTCCATTCCCTACTTTGATCCTGTCCCTCTTCGAAAGTGGATACTTCCAACCTCCCCTCCTCCCAGAATGCCCTCCCCTCCATCATTCCCCCTCTCATCCCCCTTCCCCCTACTCTGCTGCAGGGTGAGATATCCCATTTAGTATGTATGTCATTCTCTCCCTGAGCCAAATTCAATGATAATATGGTTTTGCCTTTTTGCCTTCCTGTTCTTCCCCTCCCCTGCAGCCACATCCCCTTGCTTCTTCTACATGAGTTAGTTTACCCTACCCTGTCTCTGCCCATCTCCTCTTGCCACTTTCCTCTCTCACCTCATAATTTCACCCCTTAAGTATCATCCCTTCCCAACAAATTCAACCTATGCCCTCTATCCATGTATAACTCCAAACATATATACACACATTCACATATGTATTCATATGCCCATACACCTTTCTTCCATTATTTTCATACTGAGAAAGGTTTCATCAGTCACAGCTATTGTTTTTCCATGTAGGAATGTAAACAGGTCAACTTTGATAAGTTCCTTTTGATTTCTTTTCCCTGATTACCTTCTCAGGCATCTCTTGCTTCTTGTGTCTGGATGTCAAATTTTCTACTCAACTCTGGTTTTTTCCTCAAGAATGCTTGAAAGTCCTCTATTCCACTGAATGACCATATTTTCCCCTGAAATAATATACTCAGTTTTGCTGGGTAGGTGACCCTTGGCTTCAATCCCAGCTCTTTTGCCCTTTGGAATATCATATTCCATGACCTTTGATCCCTCAGTGTAGAAATTGCCAGGTCCTGTGCTATTCTGATTGTTTTTCCACAATATTGAAATTGTTTCTTCCTGGCTGCTTGGAGTATTTTCTCCTTTATCTGGGAATTCTGGAACCTGGCTATATTATTCCTGGGAGTTTTCTTTTTGGGATCTTTTTCAGGAGGTGATCAGTGGATTCTTTCAACCTCTATTTTGCCCTCTGGGTCTAAAACATCAGGACAATTTTCCTTGAAAATTTCTTGAAGGGTGATTTCTAGGTTCTTTCTTTGATCATGGCTTTCAGGTAGTCCAATAATTTTTAAATTGTCTCTCCTGGATCTATTTTCCAGGTCAGTGGTTTTTCCTATGAGATATTTCACATTGCCTTCTATTCTTTCATTTGTTTGGATCTGTTTAACAGCATCTTGATTTCTCATAAAGTCATTAGCTTCCATTTGCTCCAGTCTAACTCTGAAGGAATGAATCTCCTCAGTGAGCTTTTGAGATTCTTTTTTCATCTGGCAAATCTGGCTTTTTAAAGCATTCTTCTCCTCATTGCCCTTTTGGGCCTCCTTTGCCCGTCTATTTTTTTTTAAAGCAATTGGGGTTAAGTAACTTGCCCAAGGTTACACGGCTAGGTTTTTGTTTGTGCGGATTAGGTGTCGGAGGCCGGCTCCGAACTCAGGTCCTTCTGATTCCAGGGCCGGCGCTCTATTCACTGCGCCACCTAGCCGCCCCCTTTTTTTTTTTAATTTTTATTTTTTTTTTTGCCCATCTATTTTTAAGGTGTTATTTTCCTTAGTCAGGCTGTTGACCCTCATTTCATATTTTTCCTGCATCCTTCTCATTTCTCTTCCCAATTTTTCCTCCACTTCTCTTATTTGATTTTTAAAGTCCTTCTTAACGTCCTCTATGGCCTGTAACCCGCTCATATTTTCCTTCGGGGCTTTTGGAGCAGGATTTCTGACCTCACAGTCCTCCTCCTGTTCCCTGCTTCCATCCTCTTTGCCCCCAAAGTAGGAGTCTAAGGTTGCATTTTTCTGTTTATTTTGTTTTCTTTGCCTAGGCATGTTGCCACTTAATTACTTGACTTTTGGGCTTTTTGCCACAGTAGGACTCTGCCCCCAGACAGGGGAGCTTCCGTCCCAAATGTTGGGGTCTTCACAACTTCCGGTTCTGGCAAATTGGATGCCCACCCCAAACCTCCCCCCCCCCCCCAGATCACAATCCAGGTCCAAGCAGTTTAAAGCAAGAACAATTAACCTCCAAGCCTGATCACTGGATCTCCCTACAGTTTGAAGGCCAGGGGCTGGAGCTGCCTCTGAAAACTACAAAATGGTGTGTCTCCTGAGTGGCTTCTAGCCCCCAGGGGAGGAAGCCCACGAATTCCCCAAATACTGGTCCCAAAGTCCATAGGGCACTAACCTCTCACTTTGTCCTAGGCATGTCTATGTTGATAATTCTGGAATTGCCCCAGTTACTGGTGTTCTGGGGTCCCTCTGGCTGGCTGCTGGCCCAGCCACCATAGGGATAAAACTGAGGCTCACTCGGGCCTGGGCTTGGCTCCCAGAGCACTGTGCTGGTCCTTCCTGCAGGGTTGCTGGGCTGTCCTCAGCAGGAGGTTAGCTTCTCTGTGTTGTTCTGTGGGTTTCCTGGGCTCCAGAAGTTGTTCAGAGTCCCCTTTTACATGGTTTGGAAGTGGTATGGGGGAGAGCACCATGGAAGTGCTGTCTCTACTCCACCATCTTGGCCTCAGAACTAGATTTTAAAACTACTTTTTAAAGTAGCTTCCACCATCTCAGCTGATCTTACTCAAAATGGCAAGAGTTATTTTTATACCAACTGTTTTATGGAAGTCAGACAGTGGTTAAAGGTATACTTTGCTGGCTGAGGGCATGTTAAGTCATGGGAGTTTCTGTTCATATTTCCCCACATGTTTCCTTCTGATGTGGCAATGATCTGGGGCCCTCCAAGGCTAGGTTGGTTCAAGTTCTGATGGGTCTGTCCAAGTTGGGCAGCCTTTGAATACAGATCCACAGATGAACTGGTCCTGTGCAGTAATGGAAAGAATGAGACATGAAGTCAAGAAGGATTAGGTTCAGATCTAGACTCTGCCAGGTAATAGCTCTGCTACTCTGGTCAGGTCACTTAAATCCCCTGTCTTTGAGGTTCTTGTTGATGAAATGGAAACAATGATATTTGCAGTACTTACCTTATACTACAAAATACAATGTAAAGGCCCATTATTCTCCTTCTCTGTCATTCAAGCACCTTCTCAGAAACAGTCAGAAAGGCCCATCTCCAGAAGGATGGCCAGCTGCAGTGGAATGGAACAAATCCTCAGCTTTGAAGTCAGAAAGCTGAATTGGAATCTTTACACACATATAAAATCCACAAGCCCTTAGATATAACACCTAACCCCTCTATACCTGTTTCCTCATCCATAAATTAAGTATAATAGTACCATCGCCCTCCTACCCCACCCACATTATAAAATGAGGAAGCATCCAAAGCATTTTAAAGCCCAGATCACTGTTCTAATCACTGTGATGAATTCTGTGACCACAGCTACTCATGAAAGCCATTTACTCGACTAATGCCAGTGGAGGGCACACTCACCCTGGTGAGTTCTGGATGCTAGAAGTAAGATTTTCACCCTGTTCTGCTCCAGACAGATGCCATGCTGAGCTGTTGGTAACAATGAAAAAATTCAGGCTTTTGAAATATTTTAGCTGTAAATGACCAATGGTAATAATGATTAATTTATGGGCATTCATCTAAAAGGGTCAAAATACTTGTTCCTATTTCTCCCCTAATGAATTATGGAGCCATTCCAATCTTAGCAGAATCCTTTGTGTCTGACTTTTGAATATGGCATTTCATGTACACTCGTGTGCCTATGTGTTCACATGGACGGGACGTTACACAGAAGTATGATCCAGTGGATGTAATGAATACAATGATTTATTCATTAGATGTCAGAGAAAAATCGCAGGTGGACTGTTTGGAGCAGTGGAGTTTGGAACACTTGGTGGATTGGGATTTCATCATTGGGGAAGGGTTAGGAATCTTTTCCAGACAACAGTGATTACAAATCTTCTAGGCCAGATGGTGCCACAAAGAATTGGGAGGGGGAGGAAATGAAGGGGGAATCAAAGATACAAGTCTTGTCTCTTGCTTATTTGATAATTCAAAAGGAACTTGAAGTATAAATAGTTTAACATCAATTGAATTGCTGCACCACAAAGGATTAGCAAAAAGTTATTTCATAGCTGAGTCAGATGTGAGAAACAGAAGAGTGTGTTTAGTTTACTCCTCTTTGTTAAATCACAGGAGGAGAGAGATCATTCTAGACATAGGGGACAGTTGATGAGAATGCACACAGTCAGGAGAGGGAGTACCTTGTCAGAGGAACAGCCAAGAGGCCAGTGTCTCTGGGAGGGAGGCAGGGGAAGCCTGGAAAGGCACGAAGCAGCCAGGTTCACAGACAAACAAAGGCTTGATCTTGAAGATAATAAAGAACCACTAGAGTTTATTGAATTGATGAAACATAGGAGTGAAATGGATTGACACAGTTAACCTATTTAAGATATAGAGAATGGATCAGGATATTCCCCTGCACCACAATGACTCTTTGATGAAAAAAATCAGCCTCACTGTAAAGCAGAATTCTCTGAAAGTAGGGAAATATCGAGGTTTGTTTATCTGACACTTTCCATGGAGCGCCTGGGCAGAGACCTCCTGGAATGTCTGCCTTTATTAAGTGCCTAATGTTCCTGCCCTCAAGGACCAGACGATCTCCACAGCTCTTTCAAAGTCTGGGGATTTAAGCTTCATATTGGAATGGTAAATAATAATAATAATAATTGTGTTCTATTGTCATCATAAAAACTAGAGAGAGCCAATTGTCTGTTTGCATGTTCTTTGGCTTGGTAGCCCTTCCATTCTCCAGAAGATGACATCGATTCTCTTCAGTCATTTCAGTCACTCTTTCATTTCACTATGGCACAGCCCTTAGCCATCATACTCGTCTCACAAATGAAGAAACAGGTCCTTAGGCTTTGAATGACATGCCCAGGGTCATGAAAGCAGCAAGGAGTGGAAGCAGGATCCAACCCAAGACTCTCCACCCTATTTTCAGAGAACTCTGCTCTTTTTCATCATTTGCTCTGCTGGAAGCAAGGAATCACTTCCTTTCCCTGGAAATTCTCCAGATAGTTGTAATGATCAGCATGCTTAGTAGTCATCGAAGGCATTACTTAGCAAAGTGATTCCAGTTTTAATTCTTTAGCTTTGCTCAAATGTCAGTCCTTCTATCCTGCTAAATGTCCTTCCCTCCATGCCTTTGGTTTTCTTTTTTTCCCCCAGTAAAACAGGACCCTTATGTCAAATCGCTGTAAAAGAAAATAGTCTTCAGAGCCAATGGGGAAAGCATAACATTTCAACAGTCCCTAGAGACCCTGGGACATCCTGGCACTTGGTACCCTAGGAAACCCCAGATAAACCCTGTGTATTGAGGGGTCGGGCAAAACCAAGCTAATGCTGGTCCTCCCTCCATTCATCCTAGATCTGAACCCTAGAGCAGCCTGGTTTGGTTAAGACAAACTCTGGTGGCTTGGGGACATGGGAAGACTGGTAAATCTGTTTCATCTTCAAAGACTGGGCCACCAGAATAATGCCTTAAATTTGAGCAAAGTTTCCATTGAAATATATTAGTGAGTTGCAGCTATGGTCCCAGATATGATACAGTAGTTTTTATGTTATCTTTCACAGAAAGAGGTGCATGTTCCTATTTTGCTCTTGCTTAATCCCAGGAGAAAGGTCCTATCTGAATATGAATCTTGAGATTTTCTTGTCTGGAAATGTAAATGAGGGAGTCTTCCATATTGCATAAATTCATAGGGTTATAGATCTAGAGCTGGAAAGAACCTCAGAGGTCATCTAGACCAGTCCTCTCACTTTAGAGATGAGGAAGCTGAAGCCTAGGGTGTCGAAGTCACTGGCCCCAGGTTATAAATGTGAGAGAAGAGATAGGAACCTAGGCCCTTGGCCTCTAGAGTCCCGGGCATTTCATCATGCCAGAAGGCTGGTAACAACTCCTTCTTCTGCCTTCAGACAACTACCTGCTGATATATAATTTCTTATGACTTATTTAGCAGGTATTTCCTTTGTTAATAACCTGGATTCCTTGTTTGAATAGACACAGACTGTAGTGGTCAATCAATAGTGACTTGCCTCTCTATTCATGCCTTTTCATTGTAGAATCCACCCTCTTTAAATGTCCTCATTCTCTGGTTTATCTTCCCACCGTAGACCATCCACAATAAATGTATATAAGTACCTTCATTTATAGATGTGACTGTTGCTGAAATCAACATTTTTAGCCTGCTTAAATTGCCTTGAGATTGCCAGCAATGAAGATGTCTCACAGGACCAGGACTGATGGTGGTGATTTTTGGAAAACCATACAAAGTACCTTCATGGCCATGTGTCTGACCTGCTGGCTTAGCCAGGGATGGCATCACAAGATCTTGGAATTTGAGGAGTCCTCAGTGGTCAGCTAGTCGAAACCTCACCCTCTAACAGTCTGGCAAGAATGCTATCTGCAATATGGCTGACAGTTAGGCATCTGATCTTTGCTTAAAGAACTTCAGTGTTGTGGGTTACCCAACTACCAGAGGTTAAGGAGATTTTCCTCACATCACCACTCACAAATCTATTTCTGTGCACCTTCCCTCTCCATTATGCCTAATTCTATCCTCTAGAGCCAAGCAAATCCAATCCAATCCCATTTCCCCATAATGGAGAGGGTCTCCTTTCAAATCTTCTTTTTCAGTCTAAACTCTGCCATGTCTTTAAGCTTATCATCATGTGTCATAATCTCAAAGGTCTTCACCATCCTAATCTTGAGGACATGGGACTAGGGTTAGGCTAGTGGAGGGTTAAGACATTTGGAGGGGAAGCTATGTGATGCAGGGGAAAGACCTCTGCATCTGAAATCAGAAGTATCTATACCACTTCTGTTACTTACTGGCTGTGTGACTTCAGACTATTTGCCTTACCTCTTTGGGCCTAAGTTTCTTCAACTTAGAAGGTTTTGTTAGATAATCTTAGAGACCCCTTTCAGATGTGGATATATGATCTTATGATGCAATGAACATCAATTTCCCACAAGGTACTTGAATTCAAAATAAAATCTGTTGTCTGTACACTGGCATACAATTGGAAAAACAGTTCACTTGAAGGAATAGATTGGAATTATGGGTCTTTTCTTCCTTCTATACTTAAGTTCAAACAATTCCCTTATTTAGGAAACAGGCCCTTTATCCTTTACCACCGGTTCTTTAGTCAACACGTGAACATCCTGGTGAGGTGGGAAAAGAAGAGATAAGAGATAAAGCCATTGGCGTGTGTGATCATTTCAATGTAGTTTAAACTGGAGAAATACCTGTTTGCCATTCCACAACCATCTCTGCTTAGCTGGAGTCTCAGGGCTTAGATCACCTAATAAAATAGAGGGATATGTGGGTTTGTTCCATGGGTTTATAGTTGGTTCAATACAATTGCACACTTTGTGTAAATTGCTCTTCCTAGAAGTTTAAAATAGTGAAAAATAGACAGGATACAAGGCTGATGGGATGCATGGTCAAGAGGAGGTATTTTGTTATATTTTATCTTTTTAAGCTGAGGGAAGACCTGAGCATGCTTGCAGACTGAGATGGAGGATGAAGGAAAGAGGCAGAAACTATTTGAAGGAGAGGAGAGAAGAGAATCAAGCAATCACCTTCAGGGATGATTAATGGACTGATGTCAGACTTGGAGGAAGGGTTCTTGTAGCATGACAAAGGCCACTGTTCTTGGCCTTCCTGTCTAAAAGTTTCATCAATGAATTATGGCATGCTTATCAAATTGGTGGACACCAGAAACCCAGGGGGACAGGGGGACAGATAGCTAACAAAATGGATGAGAGGATTGAAACCTATCTCAATTCTCAAATTATCTGGCCCTATCTTGGTATAGTTCTCAAAAATCATCTTAATGTGGAGTGAAGAACCATTTTCTAAAAGAGGGAATTCAGCGGGCACATGTTAAGCTATATTTAGATTTTAAAAAACCAATTTCACAAGTACAAGGTAGAAATGAGCTGACTTAACAATTGTTGCCATAAAAAAAGACCTGTGGATGTTACTTGGCCCAAGCTCCTTCTAATTCGTGTATGGCTGTCACTATATAGGCAACCAAAGTCTTGGGCTGGATTAACAGATAAGGCCATATCAAGGGGTGGGATTTGCCTGTGATGATCTGGGATGACCAGTTCTGGCCTCTACAATTTAAGAGATACATTTATCTCTTGAACATACCTAGAAGAGACTTACCAAACTGGAGGGAAATCTGGAAACCATATCCTCTGAAGAATGACTCAGGAAACTCCCAAGAGTCTTAACCTAAAGCAGAGAAAATTCCAGAAAAGAAACAGATCAGGTAATTTGCTTAGGTTTTCGTAGGGTTTTCATCAGAGGGAGCATACTAATACTTTGTGTATATTTAGAGAGCACAACAAGGCCCAACACATGGAAATTACAGAGAAACATATTTCCTCTCAAAACAAAGAAAAATATCCTAAAAGTTTCCATTTGTATTAACTGAATGAACTGTTATATTAGTTTTGAGTTCCCAGAAATTTATAGGATGGGTTTAAGGAAAGAGGGAATATTTTTCATCAAGAATGTTGCAGAATACATTTCTACATTCAGTGGAAACTCAGATTCAATCACTTCTAAGGACCCATTGAACCCAAGATTCTCTGGTTTAAGATACTTAAGTAGCTTAATTCTTAAAATACTTGAACTTAATTCTCTGGTTAAGACACTTAACTTCTACTTGCCTCAGTTTCCTCATTTGTAAAATGGGAATAATAATATTCCCTACCTCCCAGGGTAGTGATGAGGATCAAATGAAATAATAATTATAAAGTGCTTAGCACAGTGAATAGCAATAATTCATATATAAATGTTAGTTATTGTTATTAGCTATTATTGCCATTGAGGGAAATATATGCCATGTATTTATATATATAAATACCGTACAGATGGTGAATTAGTAGCACCACCTTCAAATCTCCAAATTGGACAAAGGCTCAGAGGCTCCCTGGTTGACTATGTGCCTGAACAGGAACCAGTGTCTGTCTGTTTCCCCGCCCCCCTCCCCCGACAATCAACATTCAGACTCCCCTGGAAGACACTGAGGCACAGCAAGCTCATTATTACTGAAGGGAGCTCATTCCACTCTGGCAGAGTTTGGAATGTTGGCAAGTTCTTCCTGACATCCAGCCTAACTCAACATTATTGTGACTTGCATCCTTTGTTCTTAGTTTCGTCTTCAGCAAGCAGAGGCCTTATTACTATTCTACAAGGTAGTCTTTCCAATGCTTAAAGACAACTCCCAGGTTTCTCTTTTCTAGGCTATCTCTTGTTCTTTGAACAGAACCTCATGACGACATGGCCTTTAGAATCCTTCCTGGCTTGGCTCACCTTCCCTAGACCTTCTCAAGCACTTCACAAAAGTTCATATGTGAAAAATAGCTTTCCTATTCATGGGGCACATAATTCTGTTTATTTACACATGAATTCTTTTTGTCCATTTTCTTCTCAGATGATTAGATTTTGTGTCTAGACCAAAAAGTAGAACCCTATGAAATCTGAAAGCACAAGTACCCAGAGGCAATCTCCAGCTGCTCTGGTATCTGTGTATCAGCTGACACATCTCATTGATCTGTCCGTCTCGGCGTCACCCTCAGCCAAGCTCTTCATCCTTTCCGCGTGTTTCTTTGGGATGGTTGTTGGGCTAGCACGCCCCTGCTTCACTGCATGGCTCCCATGAGATCGTGTCTGCCTTGCTTTTCTTGAGAATGAGAGAGCCCAGGCCTTGGCACGTGTGTGTCCAGTCTGTGCAGGAGTTTGATTCCATTGTCCTTTTCCTGATTCCGCAGAATGGCATGACCCGAAGTTCCTTCCCCTCAGTGGCAGGAGAACTAGAAAGAAGACAGATGAGAGATCCAGTGGCTTTAGGATTTGAATGGAGCTCAGAGTAGAGATCTTCAGAATACTTTTTCCTCTCCTGGGTGTCTCTAAGCTCAGACAGCATCTTAGCAGCTACTGGTGTTATCCAGCCTCATTTCTCTTCATACTCTTCAGACTTTTCCAAGTCATTGTCCAGGCAGATCATCTCTCTCTTTTGCTGCTCATGCTGCCTTAATGCTCACCCTGCTGACAGGGGGTCTTAGGATTCAGCGCTGTCACATCCTGTCAGTCTTTTGTGGCCACAGATGGCATCATGGACCATAGAACACAGAAGACACACGTTTATCCACCTTGTAGGAGGTGAGCCAGCACCTTCTTCACTTCATTATTACTTACGAAACAGCTGCTTCTCAGAGGATTGCCGAGTTCCCATCCATCTTTTGCTTTCCATATTCTCTTGTTTAAAGTGTGTTGTTGATTCTACAAATGTCTGTCCTGGTAAAGAATGTGAGGAGCTTCTAGGAAAGAAATCTGTGATCTCTAGGAATATTTTCACACGTTGCAGATAACAAACACCATAAAGTGCAGGTATGGGACACAGTGGACAGTGTTGGACCCGGAATCAGGAGAACCTGAGCTCTCATTCGACCTCAGAAACTTCCTGTAGCTATATGTATGACACTGGTCAAGTCAGTCAGCCCTTGTCTGCATCAGCTTCCTCATCTGTAAAGCCGGCAGAATGGCACCTACTTTCTGGGGTCGTTGTCAGGACCAAATGGGGTAATCCTTTTAAAAAGCACTTGATACATGCTTGTTATTATTGTTAATGCTTGTTGATTGACAGTAAAATAACTTCATTTTGTCCATATTCGCGCTTCCTTGTCACTTCTTTGCTTTTTCATCTCATACCTTAAACTGTTACGTTTTCATCATTTGTTTTTGTCTAACACTAATTTAAAGGCAGGGAGTCGTTTGGGTAAGTCCATCTAATCACCCCACTCCATTTAAAGGAGGTTCAAGTGACTTGGCCTTGATTCTTTTACCAGACAAGAGCTCAGTTCAGTTGTTTACTAGAAACGAACAGGATCCAGTCACTCTGAATCCAGTGGCCGTTTCTATTAAGTGTGACTGGAAGTCCTTTCTTACTGAGTGAAGTGTCTGGTCCGCTCTGAGAAGCTTGTCTGAAATGGGGAGAGCATCTGAGAGCCTGAAAGTGGAGAGGAAGGGGTGGGAGCAGTCGGCAACACAAAGGAAATAGTCCCAGGGAGAAAGGGAAAGGAGAAGGGAGTTGGGCAGAGAAGAGGGCGACCAAGGAGGGTCGTCCACCCCGTGAGCATCTCATGGAGGAAGACTCAGACTGGCGCCACCATCTGCACTTTGATCTTTACCTGGAAGAAGAATTAACAGAAGGTCTGCTCCTTCCCCAGCCTCCCCTCCTGGGTCCTGGCTATCAGGAAATATGCACTCTATTGTCACTTCACCAAACTGTTTCCAGCAGCCTGAATTTCCCTAATCCCAATGAGGCCAAATATTAGCAAGAGATACATAGAAATATAAATTAAGGCAGAGAGCTGGAGATGCTTATTTCCTTTCTCCCTTCTTTCCTTCCTCCTCTTTCACTTCCCTCCCTCCCTTCCTTCCCTCCTTCTTTCCCATCTTCCTCTTTTCCTCCCTTCCTTCCTCCCTTCCTTCATATTTCCTTCCTTCCTTCTTTCCTTCTTTCCTCCTTCCCTCCCTCTCTTCCTTCTTCCTTCCTTCACTTTATTTCAATGTCATGCTGTTTGACTCATGAAATCATTGAATCAAAGATGATCAGAAGTGGCATTATCAGCTGGCTCAACCCCTCAGTTTATAGATGAGGAAACTGAATGTCAGAGAGACGAAGTGCCACGTCTATGCTTAGCCAGTAAAGGGCAAAGCCCGAGTTCGAGTCCCGCTCTGCAGTCCTTTTTGCCCCATGCCAGCTAGTCCATCACAAATACAGGTTATTTTGTCTTGTCTTGCTTTGCACTTACGGAGTTACATGAAGACATTTGGTGGACTGGAATAAATCTCCTGCAAAGTTAAACATCTGGGGCCTCCTAGTTTTAGCCAGGATGTAGTAGAAGGATATGCTTTACAGATAACTTAAGGACTGAGCAAGAACGACCCAACTCTAGAGCCATCTGTTGTTGGGCAGTTGGCGGTCAGTGCCCACCCCTGGGTGATGAGCAGAGCCGGACAACCAGCGGGGGCTAACTGGTGCTGCCGGAGCCCTTCACTGGAGCATCATTATACTCAGTCACCCAACTTGCACCAACCCTGGTGCCTATTACCATACCTCTCCCCCCACCACCCCATGCCTCACAGATGGAATAAATGGGGCTGTGACTCCCCAGGGTTTTAAAAAATTCACTGTCTTCATTCTGAAACTGTGACTGCATCATTGACTTGCTACTCTAACCGCCTGCTCTGGTCTCATGTCAGACATGTAAAGCCCTGCTAGATTAAACTGATAGCTTTGCTTAAAATCTCTTTATGGACTGTTAATCACCAAGGCAGAGACTATAATGGACAGCAAATATTTACTAGTCTGGGGTTTCTGTGTGTACCCAGCTGCACTGTTTGGGCATCGGAGACACATGTCCATAGGCGAGAGATAATCACGGTGAGATTGGAAAGGCAATTTCTTCTGAGCAGCTTAGCTTTTTGCAGAATTTAAATAAGGGGGGTGGGCTGGTGCAGGGAATTGAAAAGGAACACTTCTACCCATGGTTTGGGTTATTGGTAATTAAATACAAATGTTTTCACATTAGATGAGAAATGTGGTTGGGGGGGGGAACCAAACCAGGGTGTCAGGGCCCAGCAGTATTCATTAATGAAAATAAGAATGCAACCTCAGTCTGAAATACTAACAGCCCAATGTGTGTCTTCATAAATGCTTATTGGATGCTCCCCCATGGGACTGCCACCACCGACAATTTCATTTAAAGGGCAGGAGAGTGAAAGCAGACCTCAGGTGGACAGATGCCATGCTCAAGCATGCCCCATATTTATTACACTTAAGTGATGAATGGGGCACCCATTCCAAGTACATATCATTTGAGACAAATTTAATTAACAAAAACATCACACAGACATGCTTCTCTTCCCCAAATGGGGATGTTGTTTTTTTTTTCTAATTGCAAAGTAAGACTTTTTCACATATTTATTTCATTATTTAAAGTAATCTTGCCTTTTTAACAAACAAATACTCTTGAGGTGAGGTTGAAATAGCCAAGGCCAACCAGATTGTGTTAGCAGTTCATGTGAATTGTCCCCC
The DNA here is from genome assembly GCA_011680675.1 of Gymnobelideus leadbeateri. NCBI lineage: Eukaryota > Metazoa > Chordata > Mammalia > Diprotodontia > Petauridae > Gymnobelideus > Gymnobelideus leadbeateri. Next base: position 108,363 of record WOXC01012146.1, on the reverse strand, counting down.
TCCCAGCCCATGAAGATTAGAGCTGGAAGGACACATCCCCCCCACCCACACCTCACCCCCAGAGCAGCTGGGCAATGCCTGGGCAGACAATCCTGGGGGACAAGCAGCAGTAAGGGAACCGAGGCCAGAGCAGCAGCCACGTGTCCAGGATCAGAAATTTCACAGTCCAGAGATTACTGGGACTCCTGAGTTGTTCTTTGTAAAATCTCATTAAGATAAAATTGTGATGGGGAGAGAGTCGTAGGGCCAGAGGTCAGCCTTCTCACAAAGAGCCAGCTTGGGAGACTCTGGTAGGGCTCACTGCTTGAGCCCTCCTCTGGGCCTGGATTTCCAGGGTGAGGGCCCCCCACCTGTGGGAGTTAGCAGGAAGTGCCCAGCAATGATGGGCCAGGTGCTGGAACCCCTCATCAGCCTTCTGAGCCAGAGCGGCCTGTGCGGGGGGCCACTGCACAGAATTCTGAGGGGGAAAATAATGGAGACGTTTTTTGAGTGTGTCCGTGTGTGTGAGTGTGTGTGAGTGTGTGTGAGAGTGTGTGAGTGTGTGTGTGAGAGTGAAATGTATTGTTGAGTCATCTCAGGAGTGTCTGATTCTCTGTGACTGCATTGGGGGTTGGCTTGGCAGAGGTGCTGGAGTGTTTTGCCATTTCCTTCTCAAGTTCACTTTACAATTGAAGAACTGAGGCCAGCATGGTTAAAGGACTTGCCCAGGGTCACCCAGCTAGTAAGGGTCTAAGATGTGATTTGAACTCTGCTCCTCCAGGGCTGGTGCTCTATTCACTGCACTGTCTACCTGTATCATATATACGTATGTGTTGTGTGTATGTGTATGTCTGTGTGCATGTGCACACATATATATATATATATATATATATATATATATATAGTTGAGATTCCTTCTGTTATGATCCAATGATCCTTTCTTTAATTGCAGCACTGGGGAGCCCCCACAGGGCGACAGGAAGAGTGCCAGGCTTAGAATTGGAAGGAGGCAGGTTCTAATCTCTGATCTAAACCTTAGTAGCCATGACCTCATGGGTAAGTGGCCCAGCATCTCCAGCTTTGGCTTCTTTATCTGAATTGGGGGATATCACATCACTTATACTATATATGTCATCAATCAAGCCATAACCATTTTTAATTGCCTACTGTGTGCCAAGGGCCGTGTCGAGCACAAAAATAGGCAAAAGGCAGTCCCTGCCCTCAAGGAACTTACAATTGACTTGGGGAGATAACATGCAGACAACCATGGAGAGACAAGCTTGATCCAGGATCAATAGGAAATACTGGAGGGAAGGCAATGGAATGAAGAGGGCTTAGGGACCCTTCCTGGAGAAAGGGAGATTTGAGTAGAGCCGGGAAGAAGGCTGATGTGAAAGGTGGAAAAGAGGAGGCCTGGGGGTGGCCAGAGACAACACCTGGAGTTGAGAGATGGATGGTCTTGTTCATGGGACAAGCAGGAGGCTGGTGTCACTGGAGTCTGTGGCTGGACAAGGAGCAGAGGGCTGGGCTGGGAAGGACTTTGAATGCCAAACAGAGGATTTTGCCTTTGATTCTGGAGGCCATAAGAGCTACTGGAGTTTATTGAGTATGTGGTGGCATGGCCCAACCTGGGCTTTAGGAAAATCACACACACACACCCACACACACACCCACACACACACACACACACACACACACACACACACACAGGAAATGGGATATGTGGGCATTTTTGGAGAGGAGATAAATCAGCCGAATGTGGAGGGGCAGGAATTCGCTGAGGGCCCCAGAGAAAGATGTGAGTTAAAAAGCTGTCTCTTGTGGCCATGTCTCCCACTCAGACCTGACTCCAAACGTCCAATGTTTACAACGAAACATCCAGCCTGAGACTCAGCCGAAGGAAAACAATTCTCCTGGACAGACCTGCCCAGCCCAGGGCCACGAGAGTAGGAGGCCCTAGCCAAAGGCCTGGACGTGGTGGCCAGAGGGCAGGAGCAGCAGTCTGCCTAGACACTGAGCCACACTTGCAGACATTGGGGATTCTTGGATTTTTTTTCTACTTGCAGGAGAGTTGTTGGGATGCTGCTGCTGTCCCTGATTTCAGGATTCCTTTCATTGAAAATGGAAAAGAATCTGCTTCTTTCAAAACCCCAGATTGGATTTTCTTGTTTACTGACTTTATGCCAGGATTCACTCAAGTGATCAGACTCTTGCCAAGGAGGAATTTCCCTGGCTCAGTTTGATTTTTGCCTGGCAGCCAGTCCTCTGGCCGGAGCCCTACCCATGGTCAAAAGCATCAGCCCAGGCTTGTGTAGGAGAGACAAGAGGCTGGTCTTACTCCTTCTCTTTCTCTGCTCTCCATGAAGATTCTTGCTTGACCTTCCACAGCCCCACTCGTCCAGCTGTTTTTAAGACAGGAACTTCCCGACTCCTTCCATCTTTTTTCCTCTTTCTTTTGAGAAAAGCCTTGGGATGAGATGAGAAAGCACAACTTGAAAGCATCTGTGAAGGGGTGTGGGGCTTTACTGTGGGGAGCAGGGAAAGTGGACAATGGAGGCGTGTTTTCTTTAGATTAGGAATGTTATTTCTTACATCTGAAGGTTCAAATTATACTGGGCAATAACGTGATTTTCCAACCTTGGCACCAGCTGCAATTTGCATATCTAAATTGGATCAGCCTCAGTGGGTTTCCCTGCTGCCTCATTTGGGGAGCAGGCAACATCAGCTGGGGAAGCCTTCAGGTGGATCCGAATAGGGACTCTGCAAGTCCATTGCAAGGGCCCCTCTCTAGTAAAGAATTCTTTTATCTCCCGTATTGATTCCTTGTGGAGGCTGGGGGGCGGGGTGTCAGCGGAGTCCCTTGTCTGAGCCTGCTTCGGCGAGACTGGGGCACAGGACAATCGGGGTCTGCAGATCATTATTTCATCTTCACGAGTTCTTTGGATAGCATTTCTACTCAAAAAGCACTGGGGAAAATGGACATTTTCCTTTTTCTAGTGGGTCCAAAGTATGGTCAGAATTTGAAAGAGTTAATTTCAGAATGAAATTACTTTTTGCAATTGTGGGATTTCTCCCCCAAAGAAATAATGGCTTTCCTTTTCCTGCTCACAATTGAAGTGTTTTCTGGGAGTGGGGAAGATTGTATGTGGCTGCTCCCCCCACCCCACACACACACATACATATCCACATATAGATACACGCCAGCAAAATCATTTCTTTGTAGGAGTCATTGATTTGGAGCCCAGAGTGCCCCTTTATCTGGTACATCTATAAGCTGGCACTCAGAAAGTAACATGACTGTCACCAGGGTGTGCCACTCCCCGCCGCCCCCCCCCCCCGCCCCAGCTGCAGCACTTTCTCTCCTTCCTCAGTCAGTCCTCACTTTCCCTTTTTTTTTTTTTTTTTTGACAAATATTTCTGCATTCGCAGTTCAAAGCACTGGACCTGAGCATTCTCTGAGAGTGACAAAGCAGGAAATGGGGCCTCCCAGCCTTGCAGAACTGGGGATTTATTTCCTCTCCGGAAAGCAAGTAATAATGTTTAGTTTGTCCAGAGCTGGTCGGCTTAAGTTCAGCTTGGCTGGTTGGCTGCTGTCCTTTGTTCTTGAAGAGGACCAAAATGGCATCACTGTGCTAAAGTCCAGTTTCCATGTGTCCGACTGTGGCTGATCAGACCGATACGAGCTCAGAATGTTCTACCACAGGCGGGCACACATAGTCCCAGTTCTCTAAATCCGAGCATCCTTCGTTTCCTTTGAGCTGTCTCCATTGTGCTTTGCTCACAGAGCACAGCACCTTCTCTGATGTGGGCATGCCATGCTGGGCAGTCCTGTGCCGGTGTCTCCCATGTCACACTATCAATTCCAAAGTTCTTCAGAGAGGCCTTGGGACTGTCCTTGTATCCCTTCTCCTGACCTCCATGTGAGCACTTGCCCTGTGTGAGTTCTCCATAAAACAGTCTTTTTGGCAAGCACATGTTTTGATTTCAAATAATATGACCAGCCCATGGAGCTGTGCTTTCTGAAGCAGAGCCAGAATGCGTGGCAGCTTAATTCCAGTAAGGACCTCAGTGCCTGGTACCTTATCCTGCCAGGTGATCTTCAGAATCTTCCTAACACAATTCAGATGGAAGTGATTCAGTTTCCTGGCATGCACTGGCAGCCTGTCCAGGTTTCACAGGCAGACAGCAAGAGGTCAGTGCCACGGCTCTGTAGGCCTTCAGTTTGGTGGTCAGTCTAATACCCTTCTCTCTCACACTTTCCTTTGGAGCCTCCCAAACACTGAGCTAGGCCTGGCAATGTGTGCATTATCAATGTGTGCATCCCTGGAAAGTGCACTGCCAAGGTAAGTGAATTTACCCACAGCATTCAGAACTTCTCCATTTGTAGTAACTGGTAGTTCCATGTATGGGTGGTGTTGGCTGATGGAGCATGTGGGTTTTCTTGGTGTTAATTGTTAGGCCAAAATGAGCACAAGCAGCTCAGGAGAGACTGACTGATCACCTAGGGATTGGCACCAGGATATGCAGGAGTCTGTAGCATTGGGGCATGACCAAGAATACTTGGTCAAAGCCCCAACAGCTGGACAGAGGCAGGGTGGGTGTGGGCTCTGGTAACTGGGACCCCCTCCCTCTCTCTGTTCCCAGCACTCTCTCTGGCCATCCCCCAGACCCAGGACACTCCCTCCTCACCTCCAACTCCTGACCTCCCACTTCCTTCCAATCCCACCTCAATCCCACCTTCTAGGAAGCCTTCCCCAACCCCTCCTAATTCAGGGGCTTTCTCTAGGTTAGCTATCACCTTGCTTTGTATTTCTATGTTTGAATGTTGTCTCCCCTATTAGACTGTAGACTCCTTGAGGGCAGGGGGCTTTCTTTAGTCTCTTTGTTTCCCTAGTCCTTAGAACAGCACTTGATGCAGAGAGGTACTTAAATGTTTATTTGTATATATTAATTTAATATTAATTATTATTGATTTAATATTATTTTATATAAATATTTATATTTTGTTTATGAATAATATTTGATATTATTATAATTATTAATTAATACTTAATTTTCTACATAGTACTTTCTGTGTAACTCTGTCACTATTCCCATTTCATATATGAAAAGATTGAGGCCAGCATGACTGCACAGGATTACAGAATTTGTTAGAAGGAACCTTAGTAAATAGCTTACGAAGCATCCTGATCTGAGATCCCATGGTACAAGTGACAAGAGTTTGGATTGGAACCCTGACCCTCAGCTCATGCCTTCTGTTTTTCCCACTCTATCACACTTTCCCATGGCCACAGTCGACAGGGGCTGGAGGCAGGATTCAAACTCATTGTAGATCCAGAGTTTTTCCCTCCCCTTCCCTCCCCACCCAATGTTTCTGCCTCTCACACAGGACTGGGCAGTCACAGTTTCAGAGCTGCCTAAAGAAGACTCCATGTAATGACCTTCCCCTTGAGGACATTTCACCTAATTTCTAATCCTGGCCCTATGCTTAGGCACAGATGATAAAATCCCAAGAAAGCCGCTGCTGTTCCCTGGGTCCTCCAGGCCTGCTCTTAACACGCCTTCTAAAGGCAGCCACCAGGCAGGAAACACACAAACAGGTTCCGCCTTTGGGAAATCTGTCCTGCCGTGGGGACTGAATGGGGTCAGCTTTAGAAATCCCCCACTCCTCTCAGAGGCAGGCCCCTGCCTTAGGTGAACAGCAAAGTATGCAAAAGTGGGTATTTTGTATCATATCCTGGACTGAGGGGGGTGGTAAAAGAGAGAAATTCAGATGAACTGAGCTGAGCCCAGTACCATGGACAGAATTCAGGTCAGAGGGTCTGGGTTCGAATCATTATGGAGACATAGCAGAGAGCCTGAATTTGAATTTCACCTCCACACTTACTTTAAGACCCTAGGCTTGTCACTTAAACTCTCTGCCTCAGTCTGTTTACCTATAAAATGGGGACCATATTAGCACCTACCGTACAGAATTGCTGTGAGGATCAAAGGAGCTCATAGATTCAAAGCTCTTTGCAAGCCACAGAGGTCAGCTGTCTGTCTGTATGATGGAGGAATTGGCTGTGGTTCTAACTCTAAATGGTTGATCTTCGGATTATCTGGCCTAAAGGAAATAGCGAAGGCTAGGATGGGAAAGGACCTTGGAGAGCAAGAGCCCAAGATCTGGATGAAGCCAAGGGGAAGTGACTTCTCCCAGGCCACACAGTGAGCAGGACAGAGTTAGACTTGAGCAGCAAGCCCTCTGGCTGCAAATCTGGGTCCCAATTTATTCTCCCTTCCTATGGATGTGAGCAGAGATCAGAGGGTACTGGTGCTCCGGCCTGTTCTGCCCCTCCCTCACTCCAGCACCTCTCCAGACAAGGTGTGGACACCCTCAGTTGCTGTGCAGTCTTTCAGTCAAGTCCAGGCCCTTCTATCCTCCACTGTCTCAAAGTCTGTCCAAGCTCATGACCATCATCTCCTTCCAGACCCGAATGTGGACATAGCTGCTCCCACCACCGCTTCTCCTAAGGGGTCTTTTTTCATTGTTGTTCAGTAGTTCATCATGTTCAATCCTTTGTGACTCCACGGATCACAGCACCCCAGGCCCTTCTGTCCTCCACTAGCTCCTGAAGTCTGTCCCAGATCATGTTCATTGTATCCATAATACTCCTCTCTGCTGTCCCCTTCCGTCTGTCCCAACATCAGGGCTTTTCCAATGAGTCCCGTCTTCTCATTATGTGGCCAAAGTCTTTACTAGTCAGTTTCAGTATTGGACCTTCCAGTGAATAGCCTGGATTAACCTCTTTAAGTATCTCCTTGCTGTCTGAAGGACTCTCACAATTGGACAGTGTCCATTCTGTGGTTCTTAGCTTCCCTTAGATTCCAACTCTCAAAGTCATATATTGTTCCTGAACTCTACTGACCATTGCTGGCAAGGTGAGGCCTCTACTCTGTAGTCTGCTGTCCAGGCTTGCTAAGGCTTGCCTGCCAGAGAGCAGCCTCTTAATTTGATGGCTGCAGTTGCCGTCTGCAGGGAGCTTTGAGTCCATCGCATGGTCTTCTATTTGCAGGTCATGGGACCAGTTGTCAAGATCTCGTTTTTGACGTTATGCTTCAAGTCGACTTGTGGACTGTCCTCTTTCATCCTCTTCCCTTTGTTTGCCATCAGAGTGTGATCATCTGCATATCTGAGATCAGAGCAATTTGGATTCTGGCTTGTGCTTCCTCCATCCTGGCATTTCACACGATGCCCTCTCTAAACAAGTTAAATAAAAGGATGACAACATAAACCTCACCATGCTCCCTGTCCAGTCTTAAGCCAATCATTGTCCCATGTGTGGTGGTGATTGTTGCTTCTAGGTGCATATAGAGGTTCCTCAGGAGACAAGCACAGAGATCTGGTGCTCCTGTCTCTTTGAGGACTTGCCACACTTTGTTAGGACGGATGCAGTCAAAAGCCTGAGTGCAGTCAAGGCAGCAGATCTAGATGCTTTTCTGGAGCTCCCTTGCTTTGGCCATTCGGTGTCCAGGTCTTCAAAAACCAACCTGCTCTTCTTGCAGTTCTAGGTTCACATCTTGCTGGAGTGTGACATGAGTGCAGAGGCTCAGTAATTGGAACATTCCCTGGTGTTGCCCTTCTTTAGAATTGGGGCAATTCAGTGGCTACTGCTGAGTTGTCTAAATTAGCTGGCATATTTAGTCCAGCACTTCAACAGTATCATATTCTTGTGTATGCGTGTGTTTATGTATGTATATGTGTGTGTGGTGGGGGGGCTAGGTGTCAACGTGGATAGAGCACCAGCCCTGGAGTCAGGAGGACCTGAGTTTGATCTGGCCTCAGACACTTAACACACACACACACACACACACACACACACACACACACACACACACACACACATCTTGTGGTAGCTGTGATTCTGTGGAGCCATGGAACAGGAGCATAGCACCTGCGTGCTAATTTTGGTGAGGTGAGAGCAAAAGCAGAGAGCTTCCTGCATCGGGACTCTGGCAGAAGCTAGGAGCAGCTGCCTCCTGAGGGAGGAGGAGGTGCTGACTTTTTCCTCTGAACTTGGTTAAAGGTTGTTAATCCTCTTTTGACTTGGGTCCCTTTAGAAAAGCAGATCGGGGCGGCTAGGTGGCACAGTGAGTAGAGCGCCTGCCCTGGAGTCAGAGGGACCTGAGTTCGGATCCTGCCTCAGACACTTAACCCACACAAACAAAAACCTAGCCATGTGACCTTGGGCAAGTTACTTAACCCCAATTGCCCTAAAGGGGCGGCTAGGTGGCGCAGTGAGTAAGAGCTCCGGCCTCGGAGTTGGGATGACCCGAGATCAAATCCGGCCTCAGAAAATGAGCACCCACGCATAAATCAAATGACTAGCCGTGTAACCTTGAGCAAGTTACTTAACCCCAATTGCTAGAAAAGAAAAGAAAAGAAAAGAAAAGAAAAGAAAAGAAAAGAAAAGAAAAGAAAAGAAAAGAAAAGAAAAGAAAAGAAAAGAAAAGAAAAGCAGATCAAAGAACCTGTGCTAGCAGCCATCCTGGGGATGGTAGCATGCTTGCTGTTACACCCCCCTCATTGAGAAAGCAAGCAACTTAGGCTATATATGTATAGTCATGCAAAACATATTATGTACTAGTGATGGTGCAAAAGAAGAAAAAGACCCAGAAAAATAAAAAATAAGAAAATTACAGAAAGAATATGATGCTTCAATCTGTATTCAGACCCCACCCCATTGAAACTCCATTTCTCTGCAGATGGATAGCGTTTTTCATTGTAAGTCCTTCAGTTGTCTTAGATCTGTATGAGATGAGAATGACTAAATTATTCACAAGTGGTCATCTTACAATTTTGCTGCTACTGTGTACATTTTTCTTTTAGTTCTACTCATTTCATTTTGCATCAGTTTATGTGAGTCTTTCCAGGTTTTTCTGAGTGCATCCTACTCATCCTTTCTTATAGCACAATAGTATTCCATGAAAATCACATCATACAACTTGTTTAGCCATTCCCCAATTGCTGGACATACCCTCAATTTCCAATTCTTTGCCACCAGAAAAGAGAGAGAGAGAGAGAGAGAGAGAGAGAGAGAGAGAGAGAGAGAGAGAGAGAGAGAGAGAGTGCATGTGCGCATGTTCGGGGGGGGGGGGGTCCATATATTTTTATCTCTTTTGGGATATACACCTAGTAGTGGTTTTGCTGGGTCAAAGCATATACATGGTTTTATAGCTTTTGGGGCATAGTTCCAAACTGCTCTACAGAATGGTTAAATCACTTCACAACCCCACCAACAGTGCATTAATGTCTCAATTTTTCCATATTCCCTTCCAACCTTTGTCATTTCCTTTTCTGTCCTGTTAGTGAATAGGTGTCAGTTAGAACATCAAACTTGTTTTAATTTGCATTTCTCCAATCAGTAGTGATTTAGAGCATCTTTTTTTCACATGGTTATAGATACCTTCGAATACTTCATATGAGAACTGACTGTTCACTTTTTTGCCATTTACCAATTGAGGAATGACTTTTATTTCCATAAATTTGACTTAGTTCTCTATATATTACAGAACTGAGGCTTTTATCAGAGAAATGTGTTTCAAAATTCTTTCACAGTTATGATTGCTAACTGTATTCTTCCATCCTATTTCTGCCCCATTTATTCTATTCTCTCTCTCCTTTCACTTTATCCTTCCTCAAAAGTCTTGTGCTTCTGACTATCCCCTCTCCTCATTTTCCCTCCTTTTTATCACCCCCTTCCCTTATCTCTTTCACCTTCTACTTTCCTCCGGGGTAAGATAGATTTCTATACCCAATTGAGTGTGTATGTTATTCCCTCTTTGATTTGAGTAAGGTTCAAGTGTTCCCTGCCACCTCCCCCATCTTCTCCACTGTGAAAGCTTTTTCCTTGTCTCTTTTATGCAAGATAATTTACTCTATTCTACCTCTCCCCTTCCCTTTCCCCCAGTTCATTCCTCTTTCTCATTCCTTAATTTTAATTGTTTTGACATATTATCCCATCATATTCAACTCAAACCTGTGCCCTCTGTCTATAATATACTCCTTCTAACTGCTCTAATAGTGAGAAAGTTCTTATGAGTTACAAGTATAATCTTCCCATGTAGGAATGTAAACAGTTTAATTTTATTCAGTCCCTTATGATTTCTCTTTGTTGTTTACTTTTCATGCTTCTCTTAAGTCTTATAATTGAAAGTCAAATTTTCTATTCAGCTCTGGTCTTTTTATTAATCATGGTTGAAAATCCTCTATTTCCCCAAAGGGATATAAATAATTTCATACCCTTTGACCCAGCTATACCATTTCTAGGGTTATATCCCAAAGAGATCACAGAAGTGGGAGGAAGACCCATACGTACAAAAATATTTATAGCAGCTCTTTTCGTGGTTGCAAAGAATTGGAAATTAAGGGGGTGCCCATCAATTGGGGAATGGCTAAACAAGTTGTGGTATATGAATGTAATGGAATATTATTGTGCTATAAGAAATGAGGAGGAGATGGTTTTCATATTTACCTGGAGAGACTTATACAAACTGATGCTGAATGAGAAGAGTAGAACCAGGAGAAATTTGTATACAATCACAGACACAACATATGTGTGATGACCAACTATGACAGACTGGACTCTCCAATTCTTTGCAACCACGAAAAGAGCTGCTATAAATATTTTTGTACATATGGATCTTCCTCCCACTTCTACGATCTCTTTGGGATATGACCCTAGAAGTGGTATTGCTGGGTCAAAGGGTATGAAATTATTTATAGCCCTTTGGGCATAATTCAATATTGCTCTCCGGAATGGTTGGTTAAGTTCACAACTCCACCAGCAATGTATTAGTGTTCCAATTTGCCCACATCCTCTACAGCATTTGTCATTTTCCTGTTTTGTCATCTTAGCCAATCTGACTGGTGAGATGTGGTACCTCACAGTTGTTTTGATTTGCATTTCTCTCATCAATAGTGATTTAGAGCATTTCTTCATATGCTTATAGATATCTTTAATTTCTTTCTCTGAAAACTGCCTGGTCATATTCTTTGACCACTTATCAATTGGGGAATGATTGTATTCTTATAGATTTGACTCAATTCTCTGGATATTTTAGAAATGAGTCCTTTATCAGAGACATAGACTTAAAAATTCTTGCCCAATTTCCCACCTCCCTCTTGATCTTGGTTGCATTGGCTTAGTTTGTACAGAAGCTTCTCTATTTAAAGTAATCAAAATTATCCATTTTGCATTTTATAATGCTCTCTAATTCTTGTTTGGTCCTAAAGTCTTTCCCTCTCCACAAATCTTAACAGGTAAACTATTCCTTGCTTTCCCAGATTGCTTACAGTATCATCCTTTATACCTAGATCATGCACGCATTTAGACTTAGCTTTGGTATATGGTGTTAGATAATGGTCTATGCCCAGTTTCTGCCATACTATATTCCAGTTTAGTTTTCCCAGCAGTTTTTGTCAAATAGTGCATTCTTATCCCAAAAACTGGGGTCTTTGGGTTTATCAAACAATAGATTACTATACTTATTAACTGCTGGGTCTCCTGTGCCCAATCTATTCCATTGATCCACTTCTCTACTCCTCAGCCAGTAATAAGAAGTTTTGATGACTGCTGCTGTATAATACAGATTAAAATCTGTCATAGCTGGTCAACCTTCCCTAGCATTTCTTTTCATTAATTCCCTTGATACTCTAGACCATTTGTTCTTCCAAATAAATCTTGTTACTATTTTGTCTAACTCTATAAAGTAGTTTTTTGGTAAATTGATTGGTATGGCACTAAATATACAATTTAGTTTGGGGAAATTTTTAGTTTTTATTATATTAGCTTGACCCAGCCACGAGCAATTGATATTTTTCCAATTAGTTAGATCTGACTTTATTTGTGTGAGAAGTGTTTTGTAGTTGTGATCATATAGGTCCTGGGTTTGTTTTGGCAGGTAGATTCCCAAATATTTTATAATGTCTACAGTGACTTTAAATGGGATTTCTCTTTCTATCTCTTTCTGTTGAATTTCATTAGAGATATATAGGAATGCCGAGGACTTATGTGGGTTTACTTTATATCCTGCCAAATTTATTTATTGTCTCAAGTAGTTTTTTACTTGATTCTCTAGGATTCTCTAAGTATATCATCATATCATCAGCAAAGAGTGATAGCTTGGTCTCTTCTTTGCCTAATTTGATTCCTTTGATTTTTTTTTCTTCTCTAATTGCTACTGCAATCTGTACCAGATTGAATAAGGGGGCTGATAGTGGACACCCTTGTTTCACTCCTGATCTTATTGGAAATGCTTCTAGTTTATCCCCATTGCATATAATACTCGATGATGGCTTAAAATAGATGCTATCTACTATTTTAAGTAAGGCTTTCTTACCCGGCTCCAATGATTCCTCCTGTTCCCTCCTGAGACGTTGGCGAGATGACTTCGATTCGTCCTTGGTAAGTCGGCCGGCTGGGTAGTCTTCTCTCTCTGGTGTAGTCTGCTTGTCTGCTCTCAAGTCTGAGCTGCACAGACCCCACCTGCTCCATGCTCCCCCTGTCCTGACCCACTGGGAACTATTCTGGGCTGGATTCTGCCACACTCCATCTCCAAGTGGATTCTGTCACTCCAGAATCCATTCAGATTCACTTTTTAAGGTTTAGTGATGGGATTCATGGAGGAGCTTAGAGAAGTTACTGCTTCCTTTCTGACATCTTGGCTCCACTCCCCTCAATTCTAATTTTTAAGAAATTATTTTTGGGCGGAGCCAAGATGGCGGAGTAGAAACAGCTCTTCCAAGCCACTCTGCCCCCACATTACCCCCAAACGATGTAAAAGGGGACTCTGAACAACTTCTGGAGCCCCAGCACCCACAGAACGACACAGAGAAGCTAAACTCCCGCTGAGGACAGCCCAGCAGCCCTGCAGGAAGGACCAGCACAGAGGTCTGGGACCTGGCAGCTTGCAGCGCGCAGAGCGCAGGAGCCCAGCCGAGCCGAGCCCAGGTCCGCATGAGCTGAGGTTTTAGCCCCAGGGCGGCAGGGCCAGCAGCCAGCTGGAGGAACCCCAGAACACCAGGAGCTGTTTGACTCCAGAATTATCAACATAGACTTGCCTGGGACAAAGTAAGAGGTTAATGTCCTATGGACTTTGGGACTGGTATTAGGGAATGCGTCGGCTCCCTCCCCTGGGGGCTAGAAGCCTCTGAGGACAAACGCCATTTTGTAGTTTTCAGAGGCAGCTCCTGCTCCCAGCCTGCAAATTTGTAGGGAGATCCAGCGATCAGTCTTGGGGGGTAATCGCTCTTGCTTTAACCTCCCTGGATCTGGATTGTGATCTAGGGTGGAAGTCGTGGGTGGGTTTACAGCTTGCCAGAAACGGAAGTTGCCCCCCACACGTTCGGGACGAAAATTCCTCTATCTGGACTTAAAGCCATAGTGTGGCAACAAGCCCAAAAGTCAAGCAATTAAGTGGCAACATGCCAAGGCAAAGGAAACAGAAAAATGCAACCCTAGACTCCTATTTTGGGGGCATAGAGCAGGAAAAGGACTGTGAGGTCAGAAGTCCTGCTCCAAAAGCCCCAGGGGAAACCATGAGCAGGTTGCAGGCCATAGAGGACCTTAAGAAGGACTTTAAAAATCAAATAAGAGAAGTGGAGGAAAAATTGGAAAGAGAAATGAGAAGGATGCAGGAAAAGTATGAAATGAGGGTCAACAGCCTGACTGAGGAAAACAACACCTTAAAAAATAGACTAACTCAAATGGCAAAGGAGGCCCAAAAGGGCAATGAGGAGAAGAATGCCTTAAAAAGTCGAATTTGCCAGATGGAAAAAGAATCTCAAAAGTTCACTGAGGAAATTCATTCCTTCAGAGTTAGACTGGAGCAAATGGAAGCTAATGACTTTATGAGAAATCAAGATGCTGTTAAGCAGATCCAAACAAATGAAAGATTAGAAGGCAATGTGAAATATCTCATGGGAAAAACCACTGACCTGGAGAATAGATCCAGGAGAGACAATTTAAAAATTATTGGACTACCTGAAAGCCATGATCAAGGAAAGAACCTAGAAATCACCCTTCAAGAAATTCTCAAGGAAAACTGCCCTGATGTTTTAGATCCAGAGGGCAAAATCGAGGTTGAAAGAATCCACAGATCACCTCCTGAAAAAGACCCCAAAAAGAAAACTCCCAGGAATATTATAGCCAGGTTCCAGAATCTGGGAAGGGGGATGGGAGGAGGGATGATGGATGGGAGGGCATCCTTGGGGTGAGGGGAGGTTGGAAGTACCCACTATAAAAGAGGGACAGGATCATGCAGGGAATGGACCAGGTAGGGGGTGGGATGAGTGGGAGGGAATTATAAGCAGCCTTGTACAATATATCTACTATGATAATGTTTTGCATAGCTAGACATGTATAACATATACTGAATTACTTATCTCCCAAGAGGGAATGGGTGACAAGGGAGGAAGTAAATGGATCTGAAATTCGAGGTCGTAACACTAAATGTTTCAAATATATAAAAAAAAAAAAAGAAATTATTTTCTTCAGTGAGCTTTTGTACCTCCTTTTCCATTTGGCCAGTTTAGCTTGTAAGTAGTTCTCTTCAGTGAACTTTTATGCCTCTTTTTCCATTTCCCAATTCTGATTTAAAGGCAATCTTCTCTTCATTGTCTTTTTGGACCTCTTTTGCCATCAGGTCTAGTCTGTTCTTTAAGGTGTTATTTTCTTCATTATATTTTTGCATCTCCTTTACCAAGCTGTTAACTCTTTTTTTTATTTTCTTGTAATGCTCTCATTTCTCTTCCCCACTTTCCCTCTACCTTTCTTACTCAATTTTTAATCTTTTTGAGTTCTTCATGACCTGAGACCAATTCATATTTTTCTTTGAGGCTTTGGATAGGATTTTTGACTTTGTTTTCTTCTTCTAAGTATGATTTTTGCTCTTCCTTGTCACCATAGTAACTTTCTATAGTCAGAATTTTTTGTTGTTTGCTAATTTTTGAATCTATTTCTTGGCTTTCAAGTCTTTGCTAAAATACGACTCTGCTTCCAGGGTGGGGGGTATACTGTCCCGATTTTGTGCAGATGTTTTCAGAGATACTTCTAGGGACTTGTAAATTTCCAGTTCTTCTAAGGTGGTAAGGTCTAAGGAGAGATGTGTTTATTCCTCTCCTGGCCTATACTTTTGTCTGTGAGTGACCACAAGCACTCTTTTCTGCCTTGTGACTGTGAATAGGGTTACTGCTCCCTTGTTTCTGTAAGCTCTGATGTGCTACTCTTCTTCCTTACCCTGAGATTGCCACCAAGGACTGTGACCCAGATCCAAGCATGGGAAATGCAGTAGAGCATTGTCCCCAGTGTCATCAAAGAGACACCTGTAATCTCTTTCTGATCTGTTATTCCACCCTCTTACCATCTGTGGGCTGAGAACCGCCAAAGCATCCATTGCTGTTGCTGATTCAGTTGCTCCCAAAGTCAGCTCTGGGTTTGCTGGGACCTGATCGGAGCTGGTGCAGCCTGCATTGGACTGCACCTCACTTGCCCTGTGCGATAGACCTTTTCTGCCAAACTTCCAAGTTGTCTTGGGCTGGAAAACTGTTTCACCACATCTTTTTTGTGTGTTCTGCCACCCCAGAATTTGTTTTGAGTCATTATTTAAAGTTGTTCATAGGGATTTGGGGAAGAGCTCAGGCAAGTCTCTGCCTTTTCTTGCTATCTTGGCTCTGCCTCCACAGCATTGTCTTTGAGAATTTTAAATAGCTCAGCTGGAATTCCATCCCCTTCATTGGCTTTGTGTTAGCTATGTTTCCTAAGGCCCACTTGACTTAATTCTACAGGATGCCTGGCCCTAGAGCAGTAACGAC
Organism: Gymnobelideus leadbeateri; assembly: GCA_011680675.1. Classification (NCBI taxonomy): domain Eukaryota; kingdom Metazoa; phylum Chordata; class Mammalia; order Diprotodontia; family Petauridae; genus Gymnobelideus; species Gymnobelideus leadbeateri. The sequence continues at coordinate 92,531 of WOXC01012146.1, read as the reverse complement.
ACCATCATGGTTATCAGTGATGTTAAGAGGTGTTCTGTCTAGTTTTTCTCTGCATTCTTGCCAAATCTTCTTAATCTCTTCTGCTTCTGCTAAGTCCCTACCTTTTTTGTCTTTTATCATGCCCATTTCTGCATGGAACTTTTCCTTGATATTTCTAATTTTCTCCAAGAGATCTCCTGTCTTTCCCATCCTCTTGTTTTCTCCTATTTCTTTGCACTGTTCTTTTAAGAAAACCTTCTTATCTTTCCTTGCTATTCCCTGGAATTCTGCATTCAGTTAGAAACGTCTTTCCCTATCTCCTTTCCTTCTTTCCTCTGCTATTTGTTAAGCCTCATTAGGCAGCCATTTTGCTTTTTTGTTCTTTTTCTTTGACACAAAGCAGTGATCTGGGGGTGGAGGGCACTTTCAGAGTTTAGGGGAAGTGGACCCCTATGAGCTAACACCAGGAATATTTTAACATCAGTGAAATCCCTTGGTGTTTAAGAATATTGAGCAAAAATAAAGTAGGTAAGAGGAACCATTCATTCAGGACTCCACAGAGACAGGAGGGCAAGGGATGGGGAGAAATTTACAAGTCTAAAGGGGCTGCTGGGTTCAGTCAGGTCCCACGCAAGAGCAGAGGGAAGGTTTCCAACTGTGGATTTGCCAGAACCTGGACTCATGGCCTCAGGCATCTATCTGACATCTCTGGGCCTCAGCTGCAGGTTCTGTAAACTGGGGTCAGAGGACTCCCTCACCTTCTGGGGACACTGTGGGGCTCTCCTTAATTAGAGCTTATAAGGAGGCCTGGAAATTCTAAGTGTGGGGCAGAGGCCAGCAGCCCTATGTGCATAGCACATCACTGCGCACAGCCATAAAAGAATACCAGAGCACTGGGGCAGATCCTCAGCTTGTCTCTCATTTCACACCCAGCTTTTAAGTGCTGGAAGCACCAATCTTTCACCCCCCTCACACCGTTACAAGCTGCTTCCCAACATCTCTCATGATCAAGGCTCTACAGAAAACCAAGAAGCTCATTCTTTACACACTCACATGCACACATACCCTTAGATAGCAAGCACACACAATCCATATATTGGACAGCGACAACCTGTACTGGAAATGAAGCAGAGAAAACAAAGCAGTCCTGAGAAAGGATTTTGACTCAGTGTATGTAAGTGGGCCAGGACACCCAGTCCAGAGCTGGGGTTTATTTACCTTACAAAGATCAACGGAATGGTTAATTCCCCCACTTGTCCCTTCTCCCCATACCTTGGATTTACCTGGGACTTCACAAATGTGATCATACTGGGTATCCACACACCCCTGTGGCATAAATACTCTTATCTCGACTATGTTACAGATAAGGAAACTTAGTCAGAGACTAAGTGACTTTTCCCAGGATCACACAGCTACTAAGCATAGGAGGCTGAATTTGAACTCAGATCTTCTTAACAGTCCAACACCTAGCTTCTAGTTTCTCCAGAAAGAGAAAGGAAAGATGAAGTCAGCCCTGGCCTTCTGGTTTAATGGGAATGGGCCCAGAGGGGGCAGTTAGGTGGTGCAGTGAATAGAGCACCAGCCCTGGAATCAGGAGGACTTGAGTTCAAATCCAGCCTTGGGACATTTAACACTTACTAGTTGTGTGACTTTGGGCAAGTCGTTTAACCACAAGTGCCCTGCCTCCCCACTCCCAAAATAATGATGATGATGATGATGATGATGATGATGATGATGATGATGATGATGATGATGAATGGGCCCAGATTAGGGCAATAAAAGTATATTTAAAACCAGTTCCTTCTTTTAATTAGAAGAGTGGAGAGAAAGGTCCTCTTGGAGGGTATGTATCATGTCAAGGGCTAAATCAAGACATGGGCTCTTTGGACTAGACAAGGCACTTGCAATTTGCACATGGTGCCTTTGGTTAAAGACAAGAGGTTAGGGGATCCACTCTCCGCAGGTATGAATAATGAATAATAATAAATAAGATAAAATACACATTTAAAACCCCTGATTAAGCATTTCTTCTGTACAAAAATAAACTTTTAAAAAACAAACTTTCATCAGTATCTTTTGTTTTTGCCAAAATTTCTCCCAGCATCTCTCCTCTTCTTTCCCAGGGAGCTGTCCTATATAACAATTTTTTAAAACAAAAGGAATATAGAAAAAGAAGAAAGGTAAAACATTAATAGAATTAAATATAAGGAAAAAAGGCTGAAAATGCATAGAACATACCTGGGGATGTGACCTCTGCAGAGGAATGCTCTGGAGATGGTGTCTCATATCTCTTCTTGGGGCCATGATTGTTCTTGGTCATTTTTCTTTTCTTTTTTAGAAATTAGCTTAGTATTTTATTTTCCCCCAATTACATGTAAAAACAATTTTCAACATTTGTTTTCAGATCGGTGAGTTCCAGATTCTCTCTGTTCGTTTCCCCCCTACCCTTACTGAGAAAGCAGACAGTTGTATAGTCATGTGTAGTCAGGCAAAACATATTTCCATATTAGTCATGTTGTGAAAGAAAATATAGACCAAAAAAAAAAGACTCACAAAAAATAAAGTTAAAAAAGTCTACTTCAATCTGTATTCAGACACCTTCAGTTCCTTCTCTGGATATTGATACCATTTTTCATCATATGTTCTTCAGAGTTGTCTTGGATCATTATATTGCTAATTAGATAAGTCATTCACAGCTGGCCATCTTACAGTATTGCTGTTACTTTGTACATAGTACATTACATTTTGCATCAGCTCAAGTGAGTCTTTCCAGGTTTTTCTGAGAGCATCCTGCTCATCATTTATTATAGCACAATAGTATTCCATCATAATCATATAGCACAACTTGTTCAGACATTCCACAATTGATTGGCTGTCCCTCAATTTCCAGTTCATTGCCAACAGAAAAGATATTTTTGCACATATGGATCATCTTCCTTTTTATTTTTTATCTCTTTTGGGATATAGACCTGGGAGTGGTATTGCTGGTCAAAGGGTGTGCGTGGTTTTGTAGCCCTTTAAGCGTTGTTCCAAATTGCTCTACAGAATGGTTAAATCAGTTCACAACAACAAACCAGTTCAGTGCATTAATGTCTAATTTTCCCCACATTCCCTCCAACATTTTTATTTTCCTTTCTTTCTTGTTAGCCAATCTAATAGATACAAGGTAGTATCTCAGAATTGTTTCAATTTGTGTTTCTCCAATCAATAGTGATTTAGAGCATTTTTCCCTATGGCTATAGATAGCTTTGACTATTTCATCTGAAAACTATTCATATCTTTTGATCATTTATCAGTTGGAGACGCCTCTTATTTTTATAATTTTGATTCAGTTCTCTAAACATTTGAGAAATGAAGTATTCATCAGAGAAATTTGTTTCAAATTTTTCACAGTTGCAATTACTAACTGTATATCCCTCCATCCTATCCCCCCAATTTATTCTATTCTCTCTCTCCTCTCACCTTGTCCCTCTTCAAAAGTGTTTTGCTTCTTACTATCACCTTCTCCAATCTGCCCTCCTTTTTTATCACCCCTCCTTCTCTCATCCCCTTCACCTCCTACTTTGCTATGGGGTCAGATAGATTTCTACGTCCAATTGAGTGTGCATATTGCTCCCTCTTTGAGTCAATTCTGATAAGAATGAGGTTCACTCCCTTCCCCTGCTTCCTGTCTTCCCCTTCATTGTAAAAGTTTTTCATTGCCCCTTTTATGTGAGATAGTTTACCCTTTTCTACCTCTCCCTTTCTTTTTCTCCCAGTGCATTCCTCTCTCACTCCCTAACTTTTTTTAGATATCATCCCATCATATTCAACTCACACCCCTGCCTTCATGTATATATACTCCTAACTGCCGTAATAATAAGGAAGTCCTTATGAGTTACAAGTATCATCTTCCCAAGTAGGAATGTAAACAATTTAACCTAATTAAGTCCCTTATGACTTCCCTTTCCTGTTTCTCTTTTTATGTGTCTCTTGAGTTCTGTCTTTGAAAGTCAGACTTGCTATTCAGCTCTGATCTTTTCACCAGGAATACTTAAAAGTCCTCTGTTTCACTGAATGTCTATTTTTTCCCTTGAAGGATTAGACTCAGTTTTACTGGGTAGGTGATTCTTGGTTGTAATCCTAGCCTCTTTGCCCTCTGAAATATCACGTCCCAAGCCTTCTGATCCATTAATGTAGAAACTGTTAAAATTGTTTTACCTTAACTACAGCTCCATGATACTTGCATTGTTTCTTTTTGACTGCTTGAAGTATTTTCTCTTTGACTTGGGGGCTTTGGAATTTGGCTATAGTATTCCAGTATCTCCCATGTCACACCATCAATTCCAAAGTTCTTAAGAGAGACCTTGAGAGTGTTGTTTCTTCTGATCACAATATGAATTCTTGCCCTGTTTATGGAGTTCTCCATGAAATATTCTTTTTGAAAAGCATTCACTTTGCACTTGAACAACGTGGCCAGCCCATCATAGTTACACTCTCTGCAGTAGAATCTGAATGCTTGGCAGTTTATTTCAAGAAAGGACCTGGTACCTTATCCTGCCAGGTGATCTTCAGAATCTTCCTAAGACAATGCAAATGGAAATGATTCAGTTTCCTGGCATAACGCTGGTAGACTGTCCAGGTTTCGAAGGTATACAGCAATTGGGTCAGCACCATGGTTCTGTAAACCTCCTTTGGAGTCTCCCAAACCCTAAGCTAGTTCTAATAATGCATGTATCAAACTCATTATCAGTGTGTATATTCCTGGAAAGTACAGTACCAAGATAAGTGAACTTATCCACAGCATTCAAAATTTCTCCATTTGCTGTAACTGGTGTATGTATGTAAGTATGTGTGTGTGTATGTGTGTGTGCGCGTGTGTACAATTTTATAATAATAAAACTGAGAAACAAAAAAATAGAAGGATGCCTTCAAAAATTTGCAATACCCAAACTCAAAAACCAAATAGATATTTCAAACAGAGCTACCTGTAGAAGAATTTCCAGAGTATGTGGAAGAGAGAGAAGAGAGAGAGAGAGAGAGAGAGAGAGAGAGAGAGAGAGAGAGAGAGAGAGAAAGAGAGAGAGAGAGAGAGAGAGAGAGAGAGAGAGAGAGAGAGAGAGAGAGAGATGGGGGAGCAGGTGGAAGAGGAGGGGGCTCCTGGTCATGATGGATTCACCAGAAAATTACTTCAGACTTTTAAAGAACAATTGTGAAAATATACAAAAATTCTAACAGAAAAAAGAACTCTAATAGATTCCCTTTAAGAGACAAACACAGTACTAATTCCTAAACCGGGGAAAATAAAGCAAAGACCGATGTTATTAATGAATATTGATTCAATTTTTAAAAAAATAAATTCTTATCAAACAGATTATAACACTTCTTACACAAAATCATTCATTATTTCTAAATTGTATTTATACCAAACATGCAAGAATGACTGAACATTCAGAGAATAAGCAATATAATTAATGATATTAAAAACAAAAACACCCAAAGCCACATGATTTTTTCAATAGATTCAGGAAAACCCTTTGATGTACTAGAAGACTAACTTATTCTAAAAGTGCTACAAAGTCTAGGCTAAAGGGGACTTTTAAAATATTATTTTTTTTAAAAATCTATGTAAACCAAAAGCATGCACCATGTTCAGTGGGGACATACTAAAAATTTCCTATTAAATGCAGGAGTAAAACAAGGTTACCTATTCTCACCACTATTATTTTATGTAGTTATGTAAACTATATCAACTTTATGCAGCTATAGTTATATTAGTTATATAGTTGTGTGCACACAACTATAAAAACTTTATGTAATTTATAGAACTATAGTTTATATAGTCATAGAAATCCTGACAAAACTCTTGTTTATAAACAAAGAGGAGATTAAAAAGTATTTCCATTATAGATGATTTACTTAGAAGATCCTAGGATATTAGCATAGATTCAAATTGAGAAGATAGATTAGCAGGCTACAAAATCAACTCATAAATAAATAGTATTCTTGTAATCACCATAATCATTACCATAACAGAATCTAAGAGGCAATCACAGACAGTGAAATCCTATTCTAAATAGCTAAAACACACAGAATATTTGGAAATGAATTTACAAAAAAAAAAATGTAATGTATTTTTACAAATTTAATTACAAAATGACCCTTAAAGAAATAAAAAAAATAACTCAAGTAGAGAAACATTCAGTGCTTATTGCTGGGAAGAGCCAATATAATAAAAATAATAATACTACAAGAGTTAATTCATGATTTTAATATCATACCAATCTAAATATATAAAGAATATTTTGTAAAGCTTCATAATAGTTTCCACCTCCTCCAATCCATGTGAAAGGTGACTCTGAACAAACTTTGGAGCTACAGAACCCACAAAATGACACACAGAAGCTAACTTCTCACTGAAGATAGCCCAGCAGGCCGGCAGGAGGCAGCCAGCATGCAGTGTGCTGGGAGCTGAACCCAGCCCCATGTGAGCTGAACCCAGCCCCATGTGAGCCCAAGGTTTTAGCCTCAAGGCAGCCACAACCAGCCACTGGCTAGAGGGACCTCAGATCACAAGCAGCTGTGGTAGTTTCCAGAATTATCAACCCATGGATGCTAAGGACAAAGTGAGAGGTCAGTGCAGTGTGGACTTTGGGATCTGGGAATTTGGAAGTGTGATCCGGCCTTTATCCCCTGGAGGGAGAAGTGGCTGAGGCTCCAAGGCTGAGCAACTGCCTCCACATGGCTGCTTCAGAGCTCTTGGCCTGCAGACTGTAGGGGGACCAAGAGACAAGTCTGAGCGGTAATCACTCTTGCTTTAACCTGCTTGGATCTGGATCATTGTCTACGATGGAGGTCCAGGGCTGTGTGATCAGTGTTCCAGAGCTTTGGAGGCTTCAGAGAGGGCACCCAACTAATAGCTCCAGCAGCTGAGAAACCCCAGCAATTTGGGACAAAGCTCCCCTTTCTAGTAGCAGAGTTCTACTGTGGCAAAAAACTCAAAAGGCAACATGAGCAAGCAAAGGAAGCAAAGCAAGCACAGCAATTTGACTTTGGATTCCTCTTTTGGGGACAAAAAGAATCAAAGCATGGAACAGGAGGAAGACAGTGAAGTCAGAACTCTGCACAAAAATCTTTCAAGAAAAATATGAACTGGTTACAGGCCATAGAAGACCTTAAGAAGGATTTTGTTTAGAGTAATTTTTAAAGGTATTTGAGGTGGTTATGGAGGGGGTATATGGGTTTTCCTGCTTCTATGCTGCCATCTTGGCTCCATCCCCCTAATACATATGTTCTTGCACAATCCCTTTAGAAGATGCAACTGATCTCTAAACTGTAGCTTTTTTCTAGCACTTTGTTTAATTCTGTATTTTCCTCTTATGTTTATCTTTCTGTTAGATTTATCTAAAACTGAGAGAATCATTAACATCTCTTACTATCATTATATTACTGCCTATGTCTTCTTCTATTAAGGTAATTTTTCCTTTACAAATGTATATATTAAGGTATTTGGAGCATATAAGTTAAATACCAATATTATTTTGTTGGCTATAGTTCCATTCAGCATAATGTCATTTTCTTGTTTAACTATATTTATATTATTTTATTATTTTAATTATTAATTAACTATATTATATGATTTTAAATTTTTGTTAGAATTCTTATAGCATAATTACAATTTTATTTTTTTATTCACCTGATGAAAAGTAAACTTTGTTTTAGGCACTTGTTTTATTCTCTGTATATCTTTTCTCTTTTAAGTGATTATTTTTTAACATTTCAACTTATTATTTATTTCTTCTTAAATTTTGAGTCCAAATTTTCTCCCTCCTTCCCATACTCACCAAGAAGGCAAGCAACATATTAATTATACATTTTAAATCACATAAATATGTTTCCATATTATACATATTTTAAAAGCAAGAAAAATAAAGTAAGAAAGTTATTTTTTAATTTTCAGTGAGCTTATCAGTTCTCTTTGTAGTGATATGGGTAGCATTTTTTTTTTCTCATGAGTGCTTTGGAATTGTCTTGGACTGTTGTATTGATCAGAGTAGCCAAGTCTTTCACAGTTGATCATCATTACAACATTGCTGTTACTGTGCACAGTGGTGTCCCAGTTCTTTCCACTTCACTTTGTATCAGTTCATATTGGTTTTCCCATGTTTATCTGAAACCACCCCTCCCCAAGATCATTTCTTATGGTACAATAGTACTCCCTCACAATCATATGCCACAACTTGTTTAATTATTCTCCAGTTGATGAGTATCCCCTTGATTTCCAGTTCTTTGCTACCACAAATATTTTTGTACATATAGGTCCTTTTCCTTTGATCTCTTTGGGACACAGACCTAGTAATAGTATGGCTAGCTCAATGCAAAGTTTTATAGTCCTTTGGGAATAGTTCTAAATTGTTCTCCAGAATGGTTGGACCAATTCACTATTTCACTAGTGGTTCATTACTGTACCTATTTTTCCTTCATGCCTCCAGCATTTGTCATTTCTGATAGGTGTAAGGTGTTACCAGTGAGTTGTTTTAATTTACCTTTCTCTAATCAATAGTGATTTAGAATATTCTTCATATTATTATAAATATCTTTTATTTCCTCTGAAAACTGTCAGTTTATATCCACTTATCAGCTGGGAAATAGCTCTTATTTTCATAAATCTGACTCATCTCTGCTTAGTATATATTTGAAATATGAGGTCTTTATCAGAGAAATTCACTGTAAAAATTGTTGATATTACTTTTGCTTTGTCTGAAATCATGATTGATACCTCTGCCTTTTTTTTTACTTCAGCAAAAGCATACAAGATTCTGCTCCAGTCCTTTATTTTAACTCTTCGTATCTTTCTGTGTCAAGTATGTCTCTTGGAAACAAAATATTGTTGTATTTGGATTTTTAATCCATTCTGCTATCTGTTTCCATTTTATGGTTGAGCTCATCCCATTCCCATTTATGATTACTAACTGTATTTCCCTCCATCTCTCTCTCACTCTCTCTCTCTCTCTCTCTCTCTCTCTCTCTCTCTCTCTCTCTCTCTGTCTCTCTCTCTCTGTCTCTGTCTCTCTGTCTCTCTCTCTCTCTGTGTCTCTCTCTCTCTCTCTCTCTCTCTCTCTCTCTCTCTCTCTCTCTCTCTCTCTCTGTCTATCTCTGTCTCTTCCTCAAAACTTTATTTTGCTTCTATCCACTACTTTACTTAATCTACCCTCCCTTTTATCACTCCCCTTTCTCTTATCCCCTTGCCCTATTTCCCTATTTGGTAAGTTACATTTATGTACAAAACTCTGTGTGTGTGTGTGTGTGTGTGTGTGTGTGTGTGATATTCTCTCTTTGAACTATTTTCAATGGTTCCCTGTCTCATTCTGTTATCTGCCACCACCATCTCCATTTTTCCATCCATTGTAAAAGCTCTTCCTTGTGCACTTCTTTTATGTGAGAATAATTTCCCCATTCTACTTCTCCCTTTCCTCTCCTCCCAGTGCATCTATCTTTCTCACATATTTTTTAGATCATTCCAATATAATTAACTCATACCTATGCCCTTAGTCTATGTAAACTCCTTTTAACTACTTTAATAATGATAAAATTCTTATGAGTTATATTATAATCTTCCCGTATAAGAATATAAATAGTTTAACTTTATTAAGACCCTATGATTATTCTTTCATGTTTACCATTGTATGCTGCTCTTGAGTTTTCTATTTGAATATCAGATTTTCTATTCACCTCTGGTCTCTTATCAGGAATGCTTGAAAGTTCTGTTTCATTTCCTCTGAAGGCTAACACTCAGTTTTGCTAGGTAGGCTATTCTTGGTTGTAATCCTAGTTCCTTTGCCTTCCTGTATATCATATTCAAAGCCATTTGCTCCTTTAATGTGGAAGCTGCTTAATCTTGTGTGACCCTAACTGTGGCTCCATGATATTTGTCTTGTTTCTTTTTGACTGCTTGAAGTTTTTTCTCATTGACTTGGGAGCTTTGGAATTTGGCTATAATATTCCTGGGAATTTTCATTTGGAGATCTCTTTCAGGAAGTAATTGGTGGAGTCTTTCGGTTTCTATTATACCTCTATATCTAAGACATCAGGACAATTTTCCTTCATAATTTCTTTAAATATGATGTCTAGGTTTTTTCTTTTATCATGGCTTCTAGGTAGTTCAGTAATTTATGAATTATCTCTCCTGATCTATTTTCTGGGTCAGTTATTTTTCCTAATGAGATATTTCACATGTTCTCCTATTTTTGTCATTTTCTGGACTTTTTTTTTTTTTGCTTTTTTTTGGAGGGGGAAGGTAAGGCAATTGGGGTTAAGTGACTTGCCCAAGGTCACACAACTATTGAGTGTGTCGAGTGTCTGAGGCCAGATTTGAGCTGAGGTCCTGCTGACTCCAGAGTCAGTGCTCTATTCACTGCACCACCTAGCTGCCTCCCCCCATTTTTCTTCTACCATTTTTCTTTTTCTTTCAGGCTTCCAGAAATTCTTGTTGGTTTTTTGTCCAATTGACATTTTTCTTTGACACATTGGTTGTAGTTATTTTCACAATGTTGTCTTCTTCTGAATTTATATTTTGGTCTTCCTGGACACTGTAGTATGTTTTTATGATCAAATTCTTTTTTTTTCTTGTTTTGTTATTTTTACAATCTATTTCTTGATTTTGAATTTTATGTTAAAGTTGGGCTCTGTTCATCTCAGGGGTGGAGAGGCACTGTTTTAAGCTTCAGCGTTTTTCATGCTGCTGTTTTCAGAGCTAGTTCTGGGGGTCTTCAAATTTTTGCTGCTTTCAAGGTGGTATGATCCTTCGAGAGGTATGGTAATTGAACTCCTTGTCTGTATTCCAGTCTTTACCCAGGAAGACCCATTTCAACCACAAACACTAATGATCCTCTTTGCTTTGGAACAGTGTCTAGGAACCCTGATCCTTTGTGACCAATCACCAACCTTCCTCTCTGTCCTACAACTGCTACTCAAAACTATGTGTGGGCAATAGAGTTGTCAATCAGTGACAGCAAAAGGTCCCTTGTAATCTCTCAACAGTTGTGTGGCCACCTTACCAACTCTGGTTGAGAGGACTCGATACTGTTGCTATTGTGGTCACTGTTGCCATTACCTCTTTTGTGGACTCCAACCCACCAGACCTTCAACCTGGTGTTACAGACTTCTCCTGTCAAGCTCTTTAGTTTTCTTAGGCCAGAAAAAATGTCTCACTATGACTTTTTGTTGGCTCTACCTCACAAAAAAAATTATTTGTGGCATTATTTTAAAGTTATTTGAAGGGAAATGTTCACTGCTGGGTTGCTGCCCCTAATCCACCATGTAGGTGCATTTCTTGTAAGTTACAGATTGTGTGATTTTTATTTCTTATCCTATATCTAATTAGTTTTCATTTTATTGGATTGCTTAATTCATTCACATTTAAACTTAGTTAGGCTTACAGTTTCTTTAATTCATCTCTATTTTTTCCCTGAATCTGGATTTTTTCTTCTTTCTATTTATAAAAAACTATAGTATTTTATCTCTTCACTTACTTTTCCTTAATCTACTATTGATTCAGCCCTATTTTCACAGCTTAATCTACTATATTTCTACTAAGTTCTACTAATAAATCCATTAATTTCCTTAATCTACTATAAATTCAACCCTATTTCCATAGCTTCTCTTTCACTTAGCCACAAGCCAACCCCCTGCCATGTCAATAACACCTTTACTCTCTTTTGGAGTTTTATTTATTATCCTTTAAAAAAATCTTTTATCTAGATATTTAATTCTTCCCATTTATCTCTCAGTTAAATGATGAAATAAAATACTTCTTCCTCTCCTCCCTTTCAACTTCTTTCATTTGTTCATTTTCTCCTATTTTTGCACTTTTTTCTAAAACTGATTTATCTCATTCTCTTCATTAATTCTTTCCTATTTCTTCATATTATAAATATTTATTCTTTGAATCATGGTCCTTATAATTATTTATGACTTCTTTAGTCCCTGTTGTTTTCATGGTATTAAAGGTTCTAAAAGTACATGTTTTGACTTCCCTTTTCTAATAATTTTAATTTTATTGTCTCATAGATGTTGTCCCCTTCTCCTTTTTTCCCCTCTCATTGTCTCACCCATCCACAGCTATCCATCTTGTGCAATATTACTCCAAGTTCTACCATAATCTTTTCACTGGACATGAGAATTTTTGTAGTGCCTTCTTCACTCTCTTGATATAAAAAGGATACCAGCAGATTGTATTCTGCATTCTGAGGGTAACATCCACATCAATGAAATCACAGAGTCATTCAAGTATTCATTTATTAGTAATATGCCTTCTTTCATATTATTGTTCATAGTTTACATTTCTTCTTTGGAAAATTGTCCATTCATATCCTTTGATTTGGGGATTTGTCTTTGTCCAGTAATGTCTGTCTCCTTGTGACCTCATTTGGGGTCTTCTTGGCAAAGATACTGGAATGGTTTTCCATTTCATTCTCCAGCTCATTTTACAGATGAGGAAATATCCTTTGATCATGTGTCTACTGGGGAATGTCTCTTGTTCTTATGTATTTGTAGTGACTCCAATATCTATATATGGATTCATCTAATATCAAACCTTGCCTGGGCCACAGTAGCTTCTTAATAAATGATTGTTAACTTATCAAATATATTTATTGTAAATATTGCAAATTTTCTCTATATATTTATTTTCTTTTCTTATTCTAATTGCATTGATTCTTTTCATTAAAATGTTTTCTTCTCTTTCTTCACTAATGGTGTTTGAATGGCAGAAAATGGGAAAGGATACTAAGATTAATGCAATTTTTGACCATCTGTATACATTTCACCATACCAAATCCTACTTTTATATCTCCTTCCTGTGTGATCACTTGTTTTCTGAGCCTTATTGTCCTCTTCTTTACAGTAGGCAAGAAGATATCTCTAGTATTTACCTTAAAATGTTATTATAGGAATCAAATTATATAATGTGTGTAAAGTACATGTAAATGCCAAGAATTCTATTTGGTGACTTCAATGAGAAAGTAAGAACATTCAGTTAGTCAGTCAACGAGTCTTTATTAAGCATTTGCTGTGTGCCAAGCACTTCCTTATGGTCTAGGGGCACAAGAAAGATAAAAGCCGACCTCTTCCTGAAGGGGCTCACATTCGACCTGTAAGTAATCTGGTGGACATGCATAAGTGCATATCCATGTATAAAAGCACGCGTGTGTCTTGCACACATATGTACCGAGTGGTTGGAAAGAAACCTCTCAGGATATAATATAAGCAAAGGAAAAAATTCTCCTGCAGAATAAGAGAGGTGAGGTGAACTCTGAAAGAAACCAGGAAAATTGGCTGATGTGAGGAGAAAAAACAGTCTAGATGTGGGAGACAGTCCATGCAAAGGCACAGAGATAGGCATGTGATAAGACAGTAAGAAGGGTGTGCTTTAAAATGTGATCACAAGGTAGCAGAAGCCAAGGGGAAGGGATGTGACTCAGATATCGTTAAGGTTTTCCGTAAGAATTGAGGTACATGATGCTAAACATAGCAGGTACTGAACTCTGTGACAATACATGAAATTGGACTGTTTTAATAAGCAAGAAAGGATTACTGTTGTGGGTGTCATTTACAAATTAAACATATTTGTTCCCTTGGAGCATTGACTTGTTAGAAGAAAGATCAAAATCAACACCAATTTAGAAAAAAAAAACTTAAGTTGGAGAGACATGCCAATCAGGGGTCTTTACAATGACCTGTTGACTCTGTTGGGGAAAGGACATAATTAAAAGAAAAAACTATCTCATGTTCACAATTTTGTAGAGAAATTAGCTTGATGAAAATCAATTGCCACAAAAAGGAAGTTGCTAAGTGAAAATGTCCTCAGACAGAAAACACCATATCTTTCCCAGAAAAAGGTTATGAAAACCAATAGCAGCACTTGTTTAGAGTATATATTTATTTGGAAAACATTTGGAAAAAATGGTCAGAGATTATAAGCAGAACTGCCTAATCAATCAAGGAGAAGTGTGAGAAATCGTCCCATAGTGGGACAAAGATCAAAAAAACTCAATTATCAGGAGAACATTCATAGAAGAAGTGGAAAGGACAATAATGAGCATGAAAGGGGTGTGACTAGCAATCTGTTCTCATCATTGATGCTTGTCCAACCCCTGCACTTGGAAGCTCTAGGTTTTGTTTTTTTATCATTAATGAAAAAGCAAAAATTGCAATCAAGAAGATGGAGCTGGGAAGACCAATTGAAGCCAATACAGAAAAAAATCGATTTTGCTGATGACAATTTTTAAGATTTGCAGGATCTCAAAGGGGTAAATATTAAAAATTTAGAAAAATCAGAAATGATATATGATTACCAAAAAGATGATCAAGTAACAACCAATCCATAACCTATTTTGTCATCTCTCTGTAAAGTCTTCATGAGAATGGCCTGTGAACATTTCCAAAGACATCCTTTATGAAAGCATGTAAAGGAAACAAGTAGACATTCACAGTGGATGCTTTACAATCGATGACTTCTTCCAAATCACATAATTTTTTGACAAGAGACCAAAAGATTTCATGGTGTGTTGATTTTTTAAAAATCCAAACATTGAACTTGGCACAACAAAGCAATCATGAAAGACCTCTGCCAACAATAGCAACACACACACACACATAAAACGACACCAAATGACATGAAAAATTTCCATATCCCAAATCTCCAAATTTCAGTTGGATAGAGGGACATATATAGTGAAAAGATTACGAAGATGGATTTTTAGCCATTGATTCACTCCTGATAATTTTGTTTGTGGATAATGCTGTACTTGTTGGATACTAAGCCTATGAATAATACAAAGCTTTTTTCTATGAGAACCAAGGAACTTGAAAGAAATCAGGCTAGCAAGGAATGCCCAGATGATGACATATATAGTTGGATAAACAGCAGCCCATTGAATTAGTCCATCAGTATAAAATGGGGGGAAATGTGGTTAGATTGTACTTCTGGTTGAGATCTGGGGCTTTTAGTGAACTGCAGTCTTGCTCTGGGTCCACAGAGTAACATATAGACCAGAAAATTATACAGTTTTGTACTGAACTAAGAGAGGAAGAGTCAGGGACTAAGAAGGCATGAGCACCACTCTGTCCTTTACTGGCAAGACTGAGTATGGACTACTGTGGTCAATTCTGAGCATCACATTTTGGAAGAGGATAGAGAAGTTGGAAATTATCCAGTGGATGGTAGCCACAATGGTAGAGATTCCCAGTTGCATATCAGAGAATTGGTTGAAGGAACTGATTAGGGTTAGCCTAGAATAGAAGATTTGTGTGGCGTGTCATAGCTGTTTTCAAGTGTTTGAAGCTTTTGTCACTTGGATAAGGGGTTAAACTCATTATATTTGACCCCAGAAGGCAGAGCTAGGTACAAAGAGGGGAAGTTTCATAGAAAACATATTTAGGCTAATATCAGTGTTGGGCATGTGTGTGCACATAGGTTTTTCTAAATGAGGTTCCCAGTGAAGCATGCTTCTGTATCTCTGTAATCTGGCCTCCAAGGGAGACCGGGATTCCTGCCTAGAGAAGAGCAGGAGATAAGGGCCACAATGCTAGCCACTACTCTCATAAGAGAGAGATGGGTACCAGGTAACACTTATGTACATCTGTCCTCACCCTAAAAATTTGTCAGCTACATAAAATGATTTAGTTCTTAGTTTCAAGCTGATTTACTGGTTACTTTAAGGTCACGACCTTAAAAGTAAAAGTACCCCAATTTTATGTCTGAAGGATTGACTTTTTCCATTGAATACTGATTACATAAAATATCATCACAAATAGTGAATAGCAGGTAAATCCATTTATATAAGCAGATAGCAAACAGAACTCTGAGAAGCCATACAGAGTGAATGTACTTTACTCCTGACACTTAGAGTTTATGATCTCAATCATACAGAAAAGTTTATGATCTCAATCATACAGAAATTTCCTGAAGTCTTTAGGAAGATAAACTGAAAACTGGGGACATGTAATAAATGATAGCATATATATCCTGCCGACTATGTGCCAAGCACTGTGCTAATTGCTTTACAAATATTATGTCATTTTTATCTTCACAAAGGGCCTCCTTTTCTCTACATGTCTGCCTGCCCAAGGTCTGTTCTTTTTATTATGAACTTTTCACCAAAAATATCAGTGTGAAACCACATATGTCCTCTCTCAAACTCTCCTTTCTCCAGAGATATCACACAACTTAAATCTTTAGGGAGCCGTGCAATATTGAGTGATCATTCTCTCCAACAATTAGAAGAGTTTTATGCAAATGCACCAGGCTTAATCCTTGAGTATGATCAGAAAAAAATCTTCTTCACTCTTAGACATATCCTAAAGTGGAATAGCATGATATGGGAGGCTACAGAATTTTTTTTTATTGGAGATATTCAAGCAGAGCTTGCACAGTAACTTGTCAGGGCTATTGTATTTGGAATTTTTAGCCAGATATGAACTGGATAATCGGCCAAGGAGTTTCCTTTCCACTCAGAAATGCTGAGAGGTAAGCCACTGAACACACTGCCTATAATGGAGATTTGGTTCATCACTTTGCCTTTTTTTTTTTGAAATAGTGTCAAATCTATTGGCAAACATAAGGATTTTGTAGACATTTCTCTCTACACTAGCTACACATGCATTAGTTAAAAAAAAAAATCAAGATGCAATTAGTCACTCCTCATTTTCCATAACCTCTGATGCCTTCAGGTAGAAATCTGAGCCAAAGATCCATGATACTCTTTGACGTGGGCTCCCCCAACAGTGGGATTCTTACATTTCAGAGAAGAAATTAAGATCTATTTGCTGTTTTCTCCTAGTTTATTTCTGTGAAATACATTTTTTTTCATTTTTAATAATCCTTTCTGATGGGTCACATCAGCTTTTTGGTATATGCTAACCAGGATAACAGATTAAATATAGCTTAGGGACTTGGGGACTCTGTGCAACAAGGTCCATCTAAGTATTCAGAATTGTGCTGAGGACTCACTTTTCCAAAGACAAGGAGAGCTCAATTTACAGAAGATAGCCAGGTTCCTGGGCCAACTTGACATGTCAAAGCAGCCAAAGGGATAAGTGCTTGGAAGGAAGGATAACTTCCCACCCTCTTCAAGTAATTTATATCTGAATGAAAGAAACAAGATATAGCAAATCCATTAACTGTCATTGTGGAAACTGGAGCTACATGGTTTTATCTTCTTTTTGTCAATGACGACTACAGACTTAAATGTCGATTATGCAAGCTCATACCTGAGAAATGTAAGGGATCAGTGGATGTTTCAAAAGGATGATGTGGAGGATTAAGCTGCTTTCCGAATGAAGTCCAAAGAAATTGAAGTCACCTGACAGCCATCCATGGTATCGGTCATGCTGGTGATTTGGAGTCCATGAAATGGGAATGACAACATGGGGCTGTGAAGGTTAAGCAGGCATGTGGAGCTAACCTTTGGCTTTCAAAGTGATTTGTGTCCATGCACTTTGCTCTCCACTGAAGCCTGGTTAAGCTTCCCATTTGAGGGATTGGAATCATCATTTACCGGGTAAAAACCCCATCTGAAATGAGGATGATCAAAAGCAACCCTCAGTGTAGACTTTAATGTATATAGCTAAGAATTTGATCTTAATTATGGCAAGTTGAAATCACTGTTGCATTTCCCCCTTTGTACTTAAAGCCTTGTTCTATTCCAAATTGATCTGAACAATAGAATTCTGAGTTCAAGTTACCTTATAAGGAAGGCACATAGAAGAAAAATCACCTTAGTTTCTTATGACTGACACCCTTTACGATTTTGTAAGATCTGTGTACTTCATTGGGATGGGTCATCCTCAAGTATGAGAGTGCCCACTTAGCCAAGCTTCCTGGCGGCAGGCACCAAAGATGAAAAGTGGCTTCATCTAACTGAGAAGTAAAAGACAATGGCGTGTTATTACATCTCCTCTATTCACTATTTCAAAAATGAGTGTGTTGTCAGCATAGTTGAAAGGATTCCACCAAATAGACATAGGATGCTGTGTAATAATCAGAGGATAAAATCCAAGATCCAAACACTTGTGCGAGCACACACACACGTGCATAATTAATAGGAGAGGAAATATTGTTTTCATATATTTGTTGAAATGCACTTGCCATTAGCTGGTATATCGGTCATTAAGATCATTAGGAAAAATACTGTTCCCAAAAAGTTAATTAAAAATGAAATAACTATTTTGCTGTAAGGCATAAGATACCTTTGGTGTTCTGTGGTTAGCTTTGTTAAGAAGCAGAGTGTATTTGGCAAAGGAATAATTTGTTCTACCGAAGTGAAGTTAATTATTTTTAGCATCTCTCTCTCTCTCTCTCTCTCTCTCTCTCTCTCTCTCTCTCTCTCTCTCTCTCTCTCTCTTTCCTCTCCCTCTCTGTCTCTCTCTGTCTCTCTGTCTCTGTCTCCCTCTCTCTCTCTGTCTCTTTTGTTGTCTTTTTTATCTCTGTGTCTCTCTGTCTCTGTCTCTGTGTCTTTCTGTCTCTGTCTCTGTCTTTCTCTATCTCCTTCTCTCTCTCTGTCCCTGCCTCTCTCTCTCTGTCTCTGTGTCTCTGTCTCTCTCTCTCTCACTCTCTGCCTCTCTCTCTCTCTCTCTCTCTCTCTCTCTCTCTCTCTCTCTCTCTCTCTCTCTCTCTCTCTTTCTGTCTCTCATGCATCAGCCACGTCTGTGTATATTGCAGGAATTAAAGCACACCCAAATGAAATAACAAATGGGCACACAATCCTGATGATCTGCCTTCTGTGATGCAATAAAGGGAAAGCCATTTATGGAAACAATACAAAAAATTATAATTTAGAAGGAAGGCAAGCAGTAAAGCAAGAGTGTCCTATTTATTTTAATTAGTCACTGCTTAGAGGGAAACACTAGCCTTGTTTATTGTATGGTTAAGCTTCTTCCCTGGGCAACTCCGAGATAATGATATTTGCCTGTCTTTTTCATCTCTCAAAAATCCTAAGAGTTCGTTGGTTAGTGACAGCAGTCTGGATTGGAAGGTTTTCTTTAGGGGGAATTCAGCAGAAGGTCCTTGGCCATGGCCTGGGCTCTGCTGGAGTTCTTCCTGACCCCTTTATCTGAGAAAAGATCGTGAGCTTGTGCTTCTGTCCCAGTTTCCCTTAATAATGCTTGGAGGTTCAGTTGTTTAACAGCCAGCACGGTGCCAGTCACACATGTGCTCTAGACAGATGATGGCTGGGACAGAGGCAGCATGGTATCCCTGGGATGCTCAGCCAGTCCTCAGACAGTTATTCTACACTTAGAGCATCAGGCACCATGCTAAGTGCCAGGGATACAAGGAAAGGCAAATATTGAAAAAAAACCAATCGCACAAGGAATTCATATTCTAACATGGGAGAAAACAAGGGAAATAGATATTTGTGCATATATGTGTATGTATGTATATATGCATATGTACGTATACACACATATCTAATATATACATGGATGTATGTATTCAAGATGCAAGGTCAATAGGAGGTAGCTTCAGAGGGAAGGCACTGGGGGCATGGGGTTTGGGGGCCTCCATAAAATATCCAGTTCACATGACATGTAAGACAACTCTCATTATTTGAGGCCAGTCCACAGACTGGCAGAAAGCCCTGAGTTCCCTGTACCTAGGATGATTAATACTAAGGACAGCTGCCTTTCAGTGTCAAAGTCCATAAAGAGGTGGGCATTTGGACCAGAGGTAGGGATGTTGGCACTAAGGGATAGATGGATTAATGATCTACATCATAGTCAGTGTCCCCCACTCTGTGAAATCTCTGGTTCAAGGCACTGAGTCAGATGCTGGGGTGAAAACACAAGATGGAGGCCTGAAACAGGTTCTGACTTTCTACTGGACATAATGATATTTCACCATGGTGTCCAATCTCCCCAGCCCACTCACATGGCACTCTCTCCTTCCTGGTGGAAATCAGTCCTCCACACCTGTGGGCAGGTGGGACAAGTTTGGGAGAGAAGACGTCTGCTCCACACTTTGGGTGCTCCTGGCTTCCATCTGTGAGAGAGAAGGTGCATGATGCCAACCCCACTAGGGATGGGACAACTCTGGGAAGAAGCCAGCAGGAAGCAGCTGGCAGTCTCCATCATTTTCCTATCCCCAGTTTGCTATACTTTGAAGAGTTTCCCCTCAGAGAAGACCTTCTCTAATCTCCTTTCTATCAACTTGGATAAACGGGTTTTTTACTACTTGTTATGTGTATTCATTGTGGAACTGATATTTGGTGGGAAGGAAGTCAAGCCTTGAATGTGGAGCTTGGAGTCTTCTTTTCTCCATTAATAATGATGATCGGAAGCTTAGCTCGAACCTGAAAACTACATTCCCTAGATGAACAATATTTAATGGAGTGTTGGTGCTCAGTTGTTTAAATTGTGTACAAATATCCGTGATCCCAGCAGAGATGCTGGAGCGTTTCAACATTTCCTTCTCCAGCTCATTTTACAGATGAGGAAACTGAGGCAAACAGGGTGAAGTGATCAGCAAGGAATCGTCTGAGCTGACTCTAGGCCTGCTTTTCTAGCCTTTGCTCCATCTAGCTGCCCTATTTAAGGGAGTAGCTAGATGGAATTCTAGGCCAGCTCTGAGAAGAGCAGTGGTCAGCCTCTGCCCTCAAGCTCTTTCTCCTTCTCCTAGCAAGAATTAAAGTCTCCCTTGGAGACAGGTGGAGGGAAAAGAGGCAAGAGTTTCTTTTGGGTCTCCCTTTGAGGCATTCACAGCAGCACATTACTTCTGTTTGTTGGAGACAGAACTTGCCATGTATAAAAATAAGTAAATACAAAACATACAAAATAGCAAAAAGAAAGTTTCCAAGCAATGAGTAACTGGAGGAACCAGAAAGTTGTCCAGCAGGAGGTGGTGCCTGGACAGTTCTTGGAAAAAAGCAATGGAGGGCCACTTGTGTGAAACTAGGAAGGTAGGAGATTCAAAGCTAGCTGGTGCATGGATAGAAGGACAGGCCCAGAGACGGGAAGATCTGGCCTCAGATACTTACTAGCTGTGTGGCCATGGGCATGTCACTTAGCCTCTGCCTCAGTTTCCTCAACTGTGAAATGGGGATAGCAATGGCAGCTGCCTCTTAGGGTTGTTGTGAGGTTCAGAGGAGATAATATGTGTAAGACATCAGGCCTGGAGCATAGTAGGTGCTACATAAATAAATAAATAATAAATGCTACATAAATAAATACTTAGCATTGATATGTAGCTTCAAGGTGCTTTAAAAACATTATTTCATTTTATTCTCACAACTACCCTGGGAGGCAGTCATGATTATATGTATTATGCTATCCTTATATTAATTGTTAATATAGTACATTATTAATTATAATAAAATATCATATTTTTATGCCCACTTGACAGTTGAAGAAATGGAGGCAGAGGAAAGTTAAATGAGACTCTCCCAGGGTCACACAGCCAACAAATGGCTGAGCCTGAATGTGAACTCAGAGCCCTGACTCCAGGCTAAGAGTTCTAGCCACAGCACTGCCTAAAGACAATTTTGAACCAGGCAGGATAGGAAGGGCAGTAATAGGAAATAAGCCAGACAAAGTCAGCTGACGCCAGACTGTGGGGTGGCAGTGATGGTGCTTTTAAAATCCAGGCCAAGGAGTACTTTTGTTTGAAGATGTCTGAGTAGGGTCTGATGTGGTTGGAACTGTGATTGAGGAGCAGAAATCTGAAGGCTGTGTGCGGGATGGTTGGCAGAAGAGAGAGACAGGAATCAGTGAGACCGTTTTGTCCATGACGGCTCATAGAGCAGGTGAGAGATGATAAGGGCTTGAACAAGGCTTTGTTCAAGGAGAGGAAGGGGTGGCTGTGAGACATGGTGGACAAGCTCAACAAGAACTCACACCAGTTACATATGAGGAGCAAGAAGAGAAAAAGTGGGGACCTGCAGCTTGGGAGACTGGGGGCGGGGTGCCCTTTGTATAACTGGAGAGGTTTGGCGGCCAGGTGGGCTTAGGGGAATAAACCCCCTGCTGCTAGCGTCTGGAGATGGGAAGGGCCCCAGCCGTTATTGTAATCTCCTGTATAATGGAAGAGAAAGGTGAGCCCCAGGACGGGGCTGGCTCAGAACAGCAGAAACAGCTGGACAGTGCAGCCCACCAGTCATTACCACCTGTGGGCACGTGGTTTCAGGTGGAACAAGGACCCCTTGGGGAGCTGTCTGAATATGGGAGTTAGCTTGTGGAAGCTCCGAAGCAGACATCCCAGAGGAACTAGCGGGGGGAACCCAACGCTGCTTTGCACAAAGCAGTCAGAGCCCACTGGCAATTTTTACTTTCCGATGACCCTCAGCCACCCCAGGATATAGCTTGTGTTCACTTTAATCAGTAACCAGAGCTGGTGGGAGTAATGAGGGCTAGGCTTGTCACAGCCTCAGAACATCCTCACTCTTTGGGCTCATAACTGTTTCTGAATGAAGCGTCTTATCACTTAAATGACCCTCCTTCTGGAGGAGTGGGGCCATATTGCCTGAGTTCACATTCCATCTTAATTGCTGAGCTTCCAAACTCTTCCTCTCCCCAGCCTCCCCTCCTCACCCCCACGTTGGCTGAATAAATTACAGCTAGGGGAGGGGTAAGAAAGCTTGCTGTCACCATAGGGCAGGGTAGTCCAATGGAGAGAGCTTAGTTAATGAGATAGATTTTATCACTAATGTCATATACATCTACAGCAGAATTTGATGTTCAGAGTTAAATTGAAAATTTAGAAGAAATATAGACTTTTCCAAATTTCTGCAGAGGATGTAAGGGGAAGTTGGGGAGGCAAAGACTGATGGAACAGGAATGCTCCCCATTTCACAATATGAATTATGGGATGTCTTGATCAGTCAGTGTCCTCTTTCCCCAGCCCCTGCAGCACAAGAAACCACCAACCATAGATCAGAGAAGAAAGAGTCAAATTCAAGTCCTAAGAGGAGGAAGGCTGAGAAGAGGAAGGTACGTATGCATGTGGGGGTCACTACTTTTTAGTGATTTAATTATATTCTTGTTTTGGTGGGGGGGGGTTGCCTTTTGGAGGGGGAAAGGCAGGGCAATTGGGGTTGAGTGACTTGCTCAAGGATTTAATTATATTCCTACTTTAGAGACAAGCTTCTCGATTATATTCTTATGAGACAATGCAAAGAATCTTTTGATGCATACCTATGTCCCTTACCTCCCACTGCTTCCAAAGGCTGCACAATTCAGTAGAAAGGGCTGGATATGGAGGCTGAGAAGGTGGGTTCTTGACTGCAGATTATCACTGGAGTGACTTTGGGCAAATCAGTCAAATTATCTGGACCTCAGTTTCCTTGTCTGTAAAATAAGGATTTGGTTTCTATGCTGTCCAAGGTCCATACCGACTTGGAGTTGTGCTCCCACAAGGTCACTTAGCTTCTCTGCCTCCCAAAGCTACCAGGAGGCTCAGGTGAGGCAGTCCAGAATGGAATTTTGTCAAAATGGGCTTGGTGTTATTTGATAGTTCATTTGGGGTAAGGGAGTCAGCCTGATGTTCCAGGGTTAGGTAGACTTCTCACTCTTCCTCATGGCAACAATAGCCAAGAGTGTGTCTACACTGGCCTCATAATGCCACAGACCTATAGCATTTTAGAATTATGGTTTCAGTCCACAGTTATTCAGAGAGTGAGTCTTTCAAAGAATCATTCATTTAGAGCTTGCAGAGACCTCTCTGCTCATATGACCTTAATATCTTCTTGTACATGAAGCATCTGAGACCCAGGCAGGGTAAAATCACTGCCCAGGGCCAAACTGCATGAATCTAAATGAGTAGAGACCAATGGATCTCAAGCTGTGTCACTTCGTGGTACCATGCCCCCTCCAATCCTACTACATTCCTCCATTTCCTACTACAGGCACTCCATCCTAATACCCCAGTGCTATAAACACTCATGGGACTATACTGGGATGAAAAGGAGGAACTTGAGGAGGGGGTGACAAAACTCTTGACAGAAAGCCCCCATTTTAGTAAGACACAGAGAG
Source organism: Gymnobelideus leadbeateri (assembly GCA_011680675.1). NCBI lineage: Eukaryota > Metazoa > Chordata > Mammalia > Diprotodontia > Petauridae > Gymnobelideus > Gymnobelideus leadbeateri. Next base: position 68,552 of record WOXC01012146.1, on the reverse strand, counting down.
TCTTCCTATTGGAGTGAGGGGATAAGAGAGGCTGGTGTGAGAGACTTGAGGAGAGAAAAGAAGCCACTGTGGGAAGTCCACTAGATAGTGAATGACAGAAGAAAAGGAAGCCAGGCAGTATGGGGTCCTGCCCAAGAAGAGGCAGCATCTGTGTGTGGAGTGGGCTTCCTCCCTCTGACTGAGAGTGGATGAGGTGAGGCAGTATGGACACTGTGTGTGGAGTAAGGGGGCTTGGCTTCACTTCCCACCTTAGATAGCATCTCTGGGAGCCTGGCCAAAGTCTTCCTCTGAACTTGAGTTTTCTCATCCATATAACGGGGGAAATGATAGCACCTTCCTTACCATATGATGGTGGCAACAGAGGATATCTCAGTGACGATAGTATAATAGTAATCATAGCTAGCATTTTTCTAGTGTTCTAAGATTTACGAAGCACTTTACAAATTTTATTCCATTTGATTTTTACATGTGGTAGGTGCTATTATTACCCCTATTTTGTGGCTGAGGAAAATGAAGCTGAGAACATTTAAGTGACTTGGCCAAAGTCACATAGCTAGTGTCTGAAGTGAGATTTGAACTCAAGACTTCCTGCCTCCAAGCCCAACTCTATGCAGCAAGCTACTCAGTGAACACCAACAAGGGTTAATAACAGAGAGACAACCTCTGAGTCAGGAATATCCCGCTTCCGGGCCCCCTTCTGACATGTACTGAGGGAGTGACCCTGCCTGGCCTTTCCATGTCCTAGGAAATAACCCCTGATTCATGGTCCACAGGGAGCTTCCTGACTCTGACTCCCTCATACCCATGAAATCACAGGGCCAGACCCAAATATATGCCTATGTCATTGGTACTGATTCTCAATGAGGAGGAAAGCTATCACTCCTTAGCCAGCCCCAGAATTTCTCTGATTCTGGCCTCTGACTTCCAGCTGAAACCGAAGCAGTGACAGGAAGAACAGAGAAGTCTGGAGCCCCTGGCTCCAGCCCCTTAGCCCAGAGCAGGAGGACAGAGGCTCTGCACCCTAAGGGCCCTCCTGTCCCCAGTCTTACAGTTGTAATCCCCTCCACATCCTCCTCCTCACTTCTCTTGGCCCAGTCTCTGAGGACGGTTTTCTCCTTGCTGTGGCCAAACCTCAGTCCCATTCTCTCTCACCTGCTCGAGGAGCTGGCCTCTTGCTTCATTTCTTCTTTTCCCCTAATCTTCTGTTCCTCTTCATTGACGAGACCCATTTTACCCCCTCTGTGGTTTGAAAACCCACCTTCCCTCATCTCTGATCCCCTGCAAGGATTCCTCCCATGGCTCAAAGCCCTTCCATAGCCAGACTCATTATCTATGTTGCTTCATCTTCCACTCCCTTTTTGGTCCCCAGCTGTCTGCCTGCCCTCCTCACTGCCTGACTAAGCTGCTCCCTCCAAGGTCATCGACAGCCTTTCCTCAGGCTTCTCTGAGACTTTGTTCATCTTGCCTTCCTTGCAGCATTTGATTGATACTACTGGCTCCCCTTTCCTTCTGAATGCTCTTCTCTCCCTGGTTTTTTTAAAACATCTCTCTTTCACCTTCCTTCATTCTTGTTTTCCTTCCTTCTTTCTTTCCTTCCTTTGTATTCTCTCTCTCCAACCTTCCTTCCTTCCTTCCTTCCTTCCTTCCTTCCTTCCTTCCTTCCTTCCTTCCTTTCCTTCCTTCCTTTCTTTCCTTTCATATTAGGGGGAAGAAAAGGAAGATGAAAGAATGGGTAATGATACCTGACAACAAGAGAAGACTGAACTCAGCTCTCCCTTATTTGTCCTGTTTTCTCCCCTAAGGGGAATGCCCTTGACAGTGGAAATGTCAGAAGAAAGGTGGTTGGCTAATGGGGGGATATTGGTAATATTATCAACAAATGCAGAGGAGAAGTCAAAGAGAAAACCCCAGGGTAGAAGGGGGAGGAGGGTGCTTCCCCTTGTCACTTCCGTGGCCAACCTCTGGCTTTGTAATTTCACATTTGTTTTCTATTGTTTTCTGGTGGTTGTTCCTGCCATTTAAATTGTTGCCATCTTTGTGTATCTTGTTTTCTTGGCTCTGCATGGTTGAATTTGCATCAGTCACGAATTTCTTCCTGGGTTTCTCTGTATTCATTATATTTGTCATTTCTTGTAGCTCACTAGTTTTTTATTAATTTCATGTATCACAACTTGCCCACCAAAACGTGCTGCTATCAGCACATTGGTTTGTACGGGGACTTTCTTTTTATCAGTGACATCTTTGAGGTGTATGTTCACTCATCTCATCTCTGGGTCAAAGTGTATGGATGTTTCTACACATTTATTTGCAAAATTCCAAATTCTAGAATGACTGTGCTAATTCACAGCTCCACCAACAACAACGTATTAGTGTGCTGGTATCTTTACAGTGGGAGGGGAGATCATTTTAGTTTATTTTTTACTAGATAGTTTTATTTTATTTTTTTTATTTTTTAGTTTACATCATTAATTTCCACAAGATTTTGAGTTATAAATTTTCTCTCCATTTTCCCCTACCCACCACCCCAACACAACAATCCCACTGAATATCCCCTCCCCCAATCTGCTCTTTCCCATACCTTCCCCCGTTCCCCCTCTGACTTTCCAGTAGGGCATGGTAGATCTCTATGCCCTAGTGCCTGTATATCTTATTTCCCAGTTACAGGTAAAATAATAATAATAATAATAATAATAATAATATTATATTAAACATTTTATTTTAAACCTTTGAATTCCAGATTTTTTCCCTGCCTCCCTCATCCCCTGTTTTTCCTTCTGGTCATGCCCATAAATTGTTAGTTTCCTCTGAAGCTCTTTTCTCTCCTCTTTCCTCCCCTTTCTTTTCTTTCTTCCCCCTCCCCTTCCCCTCCTTCTTCGCTTCCCCTACTCTATCCACCCCTCCTCATCTTCCCCCTCTTTTCTCCTCATCTCCCCTTTTCTGTCCTCTCCTGTCCTCCCTTCCTCTTCTTCTTCCCTCTCTTCTGTCCTGCCATTCTTTCTTCATTCCTCCTCTCTTCCCTCTTCTTCTTTCCCTTCCTTTTCCTCCTCCTCGAGAATTGCTGGAGGGCAGATGAAGGACAAAAGCCATTCTGGTTTTAACAAAAAAGAAAAACAGAACAAACAAAGGAAAGGATTAAGATATCCAAATTATAAGCTCATGAATTTGACTTGAATTCCTGGGAAGTTTCAGAAAAGAATCATTAAAGAGGTGGTGGGTGAATGTCTAGAAATAGCCAAGATCATTGCAGAGATACCGGTTTCCTCAAGAGCAGGTCCCACCTGGCCGGCCTTGGCTCTTTCCCTGGCAAGGCAGCCAAACTGTTAGGTCAGGGTAATGGTGCAGGTTGGGTTTCCCTAGATTTAGAAGAGAATTTGATAAAGCATCTCAAGCTATTCTTGTGGAGGAGACGGAGTCATGTGCACCGGATGAGAGAACAATGACATGGACTTGGAAGTGGCAGGAATCAAAGAACAATTAATAACAGTTCAATGTCAACTTGGAGCGAGGGTTCTGGGGAATGTCCTGGGGATCTGGCTTCAGCCCCATTCTATTTAACATTTTTAGAAATCACTTAAATAGGGGTGGCTAGGTGTCGAAGTGAATAGAGCACCAGCCCTGGAGTCAGAAGGACCTGAGTTCAAATCCAACCTCAGACACTTGACATACTTACTAGCCATGTGACCTTGGGCAAGTCATTAACCCTAATTGCCCTGCCTTCCCCCCTCCAAAAACATTCACTTGTATAAAGATGTAGATGACATGCTAATCAAATTTGAAGATGATATAAAGCTGGGAGGTTCGGTAAACCTATCGTTGGCAGAATGTGAAAAGACCTTGATTTGGCTAAATGCTATCAAGTGGCATTTCTTAGGGTTAAATGTAAAGTCTTAACATTTTGGCTAACAAACCAATACCATGAGAACATGAAAGCGAGTCATGGTTCAAGAGAACCTGTGAAGATCTGGGGGTATCTGTGAACTGCTAGCTCCATATGAGAACAGACATGGTGACCAGACAATACAATCTCGGGCTGCTTAAATTAATCAACGTGTAGCCTTCACGAATAAGCAGGTGACAGACCATCTTAGTGCATTTTGTGCTGGTCAGAACACATCTGAAATCCTGTGCGTAGTCCTTGGCCCGATTATAAAGGAACCTAACTGGAGTACAGGCAGAAGAATGTAAAGGCTCCTGGGTTGTGGGCATGGGGAGATGGATGATGGATAGTCCATCAATCAGCATTTATAGAGAAAAAGAGACAGACAGACAGATGGAGGTTTTTATGAAACACTCCCTATGGGCCTGGCACTCTGCTGCCCCTACTTGGACAAGCCTCAGGGTAGGCATACTTGTCTTCTAGTGTGTGAATGATTGTCAATGAGAAGAGGAGGTAGGCTTCCATCATTGAGCACCAGAAAACCCAAGAAGGAACAATGGGCACAAGCTGGACAGGGCGGGAGCAGCGTCCAGCAGAGCTGCCCTCAAACGCAGCAGTTTTGTACTCCTCCTGTTTCTCCAGGTTGACACCACATGCCCACATATATAGTTTAGTGGGTATTTCTCTCATTTATGGGGTAGATTAGATGGTTACTCAGATCCTTTTCAACTCTCAGTGCTGTGATTTTGTATCTTTACCATCCCACATTTGAATAAGAATATAAAAAATATAAGGATCAATTTACTTATTGTTGGTTAATTTTTAAACATCTTTTAATTCAATAGAGAAAAATCTTGTCTTCCATGCTCTTCCCCAGCAAAGCAATATCAAAGTTACCTAAGATTGCTGGAGAAGTAGAAAGACAGCCCTACTCCCCGGTCTTTAATATAAGGAGAGGTTTGAAGCAAGGAAAAACGTAATTACCCAGGAATTTTGCCAGCACCACAAAGGATTCTACCATAAAGTCCAAATGCTTGGGGATGCTGAGGCCGCCTAGGTTCTCCTGTTTGTGGTTGCCACTGCACAGATTATATCAGCACTTGGAGTGCTTGGATGGGATACATGAATGTTTCCAAAATGGCAGCCTAATAATGCTGTGCAGCTATATCTCTATTGCACAGTTAAGGGACAGAGGTTCCATGGGGCAAGTAATTGACTCTTCTTACTCCATACCTAGAGCTCTTTCTGATGATGCCCACTCCTTGGTCATTCATTGAGTCCTGGTTCTAATGCTTCCTCCTGCAAGGAAGCTTTCTCCATCCCCTTGGACCTTTCTATTGTCTGAACGCATGACACTTTGTGAATTTATTCTGTATTTGCTATGTGTTCATTTGTGTTTCATTTATTTGGTATTTGTCAAGGAAATCTCTAGATTAGGGCTCTGAAGAGACATGTAGAAATCTGTTTCAATCCTAAGAGGTCTACTACCACAGAAGAAAGGGCCTTATTTCTCAAATGGAAGATTTTACATTTGGTTTTGGAGGTAACTCTGGGGTTTGTTGAGTGTTGGAGAAGGGCAGGGTAGAATGGTCAGACCTATACTTTACAAAGGTGACTTGGGCCGCAGAATGGAGAACTGACTGGAGCGGGGAGAGAACTGAGGAAGGGACATGGTTAGTAGGGTATATAGCAAGATTCCAGATGTGAAGAGATGAGGCCTATATACCAGGGGGTTGGCAGCTGTTTGAATGGAGAAAAGAGAACACTTTGGGGTGATTCTACAAAAGTAAAAATGGGAAGCTTAGACAATCAATGCTATCTATGGGGAAGTTAGAGTAAGGAGCTGAGGAAGACACTGGGGTTGGGAGCCTGATGGACTGGGAGGAGGGTGGTGCCCTCGACAGAAAGTTTCCATGCAGGAGGTATCTGCCTGATGACTTCTAGAACTGTCTGAGGTCATCAGGGGCTGAGGGACTGATCCAAGGTCCAGTAGACTGGAGTATTCCAAAGCAGGACTTGAATACAGAGCTTTCTGACTCCAAGACCCACCTCTGCTGTACCATGCAGAGTTTTGCACATAAACAATACTTAGTGAATGTTTCCTGAATGAACACTGAGGTCACTGCATCAGAGTAAGGGCTCTCCTTTGCCTTCTAAACAAAGTCTTCCCACATGGGATTCCTCTTTCCAGATGAGCTGCACCTTTGGGAGGGACCTTTTAGTGCAGCTGATTGATGAATTCCTCTGCTCCTCAGCACCGAGGGTCACCACATGTTCCAGGCCAGGTTCTGGGACTCATAAAAGATGAGGCTTTTAGGTGTTTCAAAGGATGAAAGAGATCATAAGTGGACCACAGAACAGGAGAAGGCCAGAGTCTGCTCATCTGGTTTTCCCCCCAATTTTTTTTAAAGTTAGCTGGGGGAAAGGAAGGTTAAGAAAAAATAGAGGGGTGGGTGTGTGTGTGTGTGTGTGTGTGTGTGTGTGTGTGTGTGTGTGTGTGTGTGTGAGTGTGTGTAGAATCCAAGAACAAAGACAGAACTCTTACTCCTTATGAAAATTGAAGGAGAGAGCCATTACCAAGTCAGCCTGGCCTAAACACTGGTCAAGCCCGACACCTACAGGCCATGTAGCCCAGCTTCTTGAGGAGGCTTCCGTCCTGAGTCCACAAGCAGTATTTATTCAGCGTCACTGAAATGAGGGCTCAGCGTCCGCCCGGGCGCTGTACAAATGAGATTCTCTGCTCCTGTCCGCGCCGAAGCGTTTCGTTCGCGAACGCTATCGCCGGCCGGCGGCTCTCCATTTTTCTATTTGATTATTTTTGTGTAAACATCGATGCTATCGGAAGCTCTTCCCTCTTCTGGCAAGAAATTGAATTGGGGATCATTTGTTTTTCCAGCCCAGTGTTCCACACGAGCAGCTTGTCTGCTCGAGGCTGGGGGGCGGGGGGAGATTGGTGGGTTTTGAAACATGGTGTTCGCTCTTTCACCCTTCCCAAGCAATGGCAGCCAAGCTCTGAGGGATCCCTGCTCTTCCTTTCCCTTTTGTTGTCGCTCCATTTACAGATCCAAAACAACACAGAGCAAAACGCACACGGAACGTGCACCCTCCTGCTTTCATTGCCAAGGTGCCATAGTGTCTGCTTCAGTTGGACCCGGGGCTGGTTCGAGAGGTGACCCTGGCGTTCCGTAGATTAGAAGGACGGGCCATTTATGCAGGGCTTCGGAGTTTACCCAGACCTCAGCTCCGGCGTCGGTCCTTTTGGCAGCTCAGCGATGCAGGCGTTCTAAATCGAAATATGCTCCTTTTAGCAATGAAAAAGGCGGGTTGAAGGTTTGCTCACAGAAGCTCGCAGACATCAGAGGTCATTCAAGACTCCAACTCCAGCCCCCTCTCCATCACCCCCTCCCTCTGCCTTTCCTTTCGTCAATAACAGCTATCCTTTACGTGGAGCTTTAAGGCTGGCAAATATATATATATTAGTTCATTGATCTTTACAACAACAGATGTTAGGATTCTAATGAGTAAAAATAAAAATAATAAACATTTACATAATGCTTCACGGTTCACTGAGTCCTTACACACACTGACATAGCTGTGTCTTGTCCATCTATCCACCTATCATCTGTCTATATTACTTGAACTATCCAATAACCCTGAAGTAGCCACTACAGATGCCAATATCCTCATTTTACAGAAGAGGAAACGGAGGCTCAGAGACATAAAGTCAGTGGCCTGTGATCACCCAGTTAAGGATTAGAGGTTGGGTTGGAGCTCAGGTCCCTAAAGATTCCAACCACTTAGCCATCCTGTCTCTTCTGCCAGTGTGTAAGCTTTGCTGTGAACACATGCCCCTAGCTTTATCACACCAAGAGCTCCTGCCTTCAGCAGCTAGTGGTGGTTACCAAGTCAGTGTCTGCATCACTCATCTTTCCAATTATTAAGAAACATGCTCAGCATTTTTCATCTGCCATGAGTTTCAGATGGTTTGATTGCCCAGGCTCATTAATACTAGAAGAGTTCTCTGGGAAAATGACAGAGGCACAGCCTCATAGCAAGCTGTACAGATGGTTGATTCCATTGGCTTCCTTGAGATTTCACAGGTGAAATTGTAACATGATGGCATAAGATGTCTGGATATTATTTAAACTACTCTGGAGAAAACAAAAGGCCAGCCTCCTTCGAAAACAACTGATGTGCCTAATGCATTGAGTTTGGCGGATGCCCTCACAAAAGGACCTGAGCTGAATGGATGACCCTCCTTTCTCCTCAGAGCCCCATACACCGATGTCCTAAAGGGAGGGATGTAATGACAAGGTGACAGGGCAGCTAGATGTTCCTGACAGAGACGAATGTGTCCTTGCCTTGGTTTTTATAATCTTGTCCAGATGTGTCTTCCTTCCCCAGATGCCTCAGACAGGCACTGGTTTGGGACTGTCTTCCCTTTCTGCAACTATAATGATGATCATCTCCTTAAAAATGCATATCAATGGAGACTGAGGCTTGTACAGGACATTGTGTTTTGACTCAGAAGCCCTTTGCCATGTGGTATTGTGCTTGAAACTGTAGCCTTGAAAATATAGCCTGCTGGCCAGAGGCACCAAGAGTCAGTTTGGGATGAATGTAGAGACGCCCATCTGAAGTAGCCTTTTGAGTCACGGCCTGAGAGCTGCTGTGTGTAGCCTCTGGTCGGCCTTTCCAGGGTCCAGGGTAGCTTCCTTGCCTTCCACAGCCTTCTCAGTCCCCTCCCTCCAGGCTGACTGATGTTTTGTTTCATTTTTCCTCTCAGGCCATGATCTGCCTCCATTTAAGCATAGCCTGCTTGAGCTAGGAGAGTGCTAAACAGATCTCATCCACTTCCAAATTCTTTGGTGAAGCTGCCCACCCCAGAGCTTCTGGGACTCGTGGCTCAAGGGAATCCTTAGAGCAGCCCGACCAGTTGGGCAAATGGGGCCAAATGGGGCGAGGTAGCAGCTGGCGAACAGCCAGTGCAGAGCCCTCCCCCCCGCCCCCCCCCGCCCCCCTCCCCCCCCCCAGGAGAGCCACAGGGCTACCTTGTCATTCTGGACTGAGCCTGAGGGGGAGGGGGCGTCCCTGAGTAAGGTTCCAGGGCCTCTCTCCTCTGGGGCTTGTTGACTGGTGTGGTTTTTCTGTTGTTGTTGTTGTTTTGTTTTTTTTTTTTCCTTGCCTAAGAAGCAGTAATCCACCCTTGCTTATCTCTGTTAATCACAGCCTCGTGGAGCTGGCCTCCCTGAGCCTTTAATTCTCTCTTACAGGCCTAACGGAGTGGAAAGTAAACAAAGACCAAATTCGCAACCTCCCCACATTGCTAATTTCCTCTGATGTCAGAATATTTAAATAGGCAGGACCTGGGAATTATTGGCTCCAGGCTGCTTTTAATCTAATGCCAGGGAAGAGCCTGAGCTAGGAGGCACTGTAAGATGACAGGGCTCCCCAGAGAGGCTCCCGAAGGTTTCCAGCCTCTTTGGAAAACAGGAGCCTCCTGGCTTTCAACTCCAGAGCTGGGGGTGCTGCTGCTGAGTGGGGCGGGGGCACCAAGTGCCTGGCCTGCTTCTCTGCCGATGGGGAGGGCTCTGCAGAGAAAGGCTTCTGGGCTTTTCTGTTTGCAGCTTAAAAGAAAAAGAGGCCACTGTCTTGACGCTATTTTAGGTTCACTGGAGGCTGAATGAATAATTAATATGAGGTTATTGGGGGCGAGAAAACTCGCCTTTCACCCCATTGCTCCAGGTCCTTTACTGTATAGTTATGTATCTGGGGGTGGGGCCACCCAGAGGATGTGATGAACAAGTGAAATTCGTTCAGTTCTCCCCCTCCCCGCCCCCCCCCCCCACATCCAAGAGGTGACAGTTACCTTTGAATTTCCAGGTCTGGGAGTGCCTACCGCGTCCCCAGTCGGTGCGTGGAGGGAACAGGTTAAGTGAGGCCAGGCATGGTCTTAGCAATAATAATGGTAAATAAGAACGGCCCGGAGTGTGTGTACTGCCCCGGGGCTTTCTGGGTCTTCAGAATTTAACAGATTTTCAGCTGCCCCACAGCTCCTGCCCGTTTCTGTCTGCCTAACCTCTAAGGTTATCAGCACTTTGCTTTTTCTCCCAGAATAAACAGCAGAGGACGGCTTTTCCAATACTAATCCACGCTGAATGACACACTTTTCAGTGTCCAGAAGGGCCGAGCTTGTTCATTTTGTAATAGTAGAAAGGACCTAGGCTGGCAGCGGAAATAGATGATTTCCTTGGGCAATGAATCTAAAAATGAGGGGGGCCGTTCGATTTGGGGGCTGCCCAGGTCTGTCTTTAAGATTCGCGCTCTCCCATCATGCCATTCACGTTGGTGTCCTTGGGATTTACTAATTCCCCCTTGAAGTAACTCAAAAGTTTCATTTTGAAAGACGAATTAGAAATTGGCCCGGTTTGTGCTTAAGCACCCAGCCCCCCCCACCCCCCCGCCCCACACACGCATAGCCCACAGTCTATGCCCCGTAGGAGGCCTCCGGCCTAGACTGGCAGCGGTGCCCATCACGGGGCACTGGGGACCAGCGCTGATAATCATCGCGGGAAGGGGGGGGGCGGTTGGGGGAGGGGAGAGTGCTTCCTGGCATCTCTAGCCTAGCTCTTCAGAGGTATCTGTAGAGTGGGTTTGGTTACATATCTACCTCCCCCCTTCCCTTTTTGTTCTTGTCCTCCCCTCCTTCCCCCCCCCCTGCTCCCCCTCCCCCTCCTCCCTCCTTTCCCCTCCTCCCCTCCCTCCTCTCCTCCCTCCCTCTCTCTCCCTCCAGCTGGTGTGCCTGACTGCTGCGTCCTCCCATCCATCGCAGCCCCAGATAACCTGCTCAGTCAGCTGGAGCCCCCTGCGGACAGCTGGCTCACTCCCGCTCGGGCTCTCGCTCTCAGCTGAGCAGAGGCTGCCAGGGAGCGCTTGCTGGAAGCGGGGGCGCAGCGGCAGCGGCGGCAGAGGGAAGGACGGCGGCCAGGGGCGCACCAGCAGCGGCAGCGGCGGCTGCAGCCCAGGCATCTGCCCCGGCCCCGGCCTGGCCCCCGCTGGTGGACTCTATTGTTCCCGCCGTTTGCTCCGCGCCCTTTCTCAGATTGCCTTCGGAAAGGAACAATAGCCGGGAGTTGAGCCGGGCGCTGGGCTTTGGAGGCGGCAGAAGCGGCACGGCGCGCTCGCTAGCTCGGGCTGGCCACAGGCACTCCTGACGCTTGGGACCACCTTTCTTCGCCCCCACCTACTCTTGCTGCTGCCACCTTCTCCTCCAAGGCCTCGGACCCTGACCCCGAGCGGGAACTGCAGGAGTGCGGGAGTCATGGGGCATCTGGGAGGGAGGGTGGCCCCCTGCCTCTGCAGGCGAGGAGGCGAGGGGCTTTTGCTCTTCCTTCTCCTCGTTCTCATTCTTATCCTCGGGGCCAGTGAGGCTGGGGCACACACTGGACCACAGACTTCGCTCCTCTATTTGTGGAAGACCGGTAAGTCCATCGGGGCTACTTTGGAGGAGGTGGGCGGGGGTGCAGACTCTGGCACCTTGTGGCTATGCGTGTCTTCTGCCCGTGTCCAGACTATCCCGGGTGCGCTCGAGAATTATTCTGCAAGCGGAGCTCGAGGTCTGAGGGACCCAAGAGAGGCGCATTTGTTTCTCATTGACCTGGGGAAAGAGCGATATCCCAAGGAGCCCGTGCCCAGAGGCGGTGGGCTAGCTCCTGGGAGTATGGAAGAGCTCTGCTGCGGGTTAATCTGTGCAGCCCGGTCCCACCCCGATAAGGAGGCAGAACATCTTCCTTAAGGGCTGTCTTTTTACTTGTGACTCGTGAAAATCAGCGGTGCCCAGGGCAGAGAGGAGTTCAGCCGGTGCCTGCCCCAGCCCTGTAAGGCTGTTGTTTCCTCTGCGTCCAGCCGATGGTGTGTCTATCCCTTGGGGTGGGGGTGGGGGGTCCTTTTTGGTTCGGATTTGTTAGAAGCACCCTGTCACAGAGGAGTACATAATGGATGTGAAATAAACCAAGGGTCAATAGCTGGCGACTGGAGAGGTCCAGGACTCCTGGCTTTCAGGGGGGCCATCAGGCCACAGCAGGCTCAACTCCGGGGCTGGCTCTGGCAAATCGGTGGAAACCCTCCTTGCCCAGGATGAATTTCTCCTCAGGAGGAGTCCTGTCCTTTCAAATCGACCCTCAGCACACAAGCCAGAGCTGACCCTGCTCGATGGGGGCAAGTGTCCAGTGTGGGGAGGGGTGAGCTTTGTGCAAAGAGAATAACAATAATGAGGTTCCAACAAACTGAGATTCTTGGGCTCTCAGCCCAGAGCTGTTTTGTTTTGTTTTTCCAGAAGATGAGAATCTTTCTGCCAAGGAGAAACTTTTGATGTATTTTAGGATTAAAATCTGCAGGAGATGTTTTTTTATTTGGGGTGGAGAGCCAAGAACAACCCCTTCCACAACCAAGTCAGACGCGGGGGGGGGGAACCTCTTTATTACTGGAAGGTTCTAGGAATGAAGGGAAAGAGTATATTCCCCTTTAGATTGGAAAACCAAGCAGGGAAGAGGGGGTCCTTCTTCTAGCTTCAGATGCCCTGGCACCTCGACACTGAGACAGATCAATTCACAATTACATGGAAATCCTGAATATTTAAAGAAGAGCTACACTCCAGCAAAGGGTGGGGATGGGGGAGGGAGGATTAAAGGGAAATGTATTTAAAATTCCAAAGTCCAGCAATTACAGGATGCTAACAAGACAGGGAAAGCCTGAATTGAAGAAAACCAAACAAACAAACCTGCCTGTCACCACCTTCTTGGAGGCAGCCCCCAAAGCTTTGCTTATGACTTTGAAGCAGGCCTTGTATTCATTTGCTTAATGAACATGGTGTGGGCCAAATGGTCACACTTTAATTGAGCATCAAATTGGGGAAGTTCTCTCCTATTCCAACACAGCCAGAGGCTGTCTTTGTAAAAGTTGATGGATGTTATAAACAGCCAGCACAGCATCCTCACTGAATCACCATTAGGAAATGCCCTTGAGCATGTGCTCAGCTTGGGAGGCAGATAGAAAGTCAGCTTAAACACCTGTGGTCCCTGCCCTCTTAGTGTTTCCATTCTAAATTCAAGCAAAGGACACCAGCAAGAAAGTCAGATAAAAGGACACATTCACAAACTCACCACGAATCACTATACTTACCAGGGTCAATAGTGGACCAAAGGAGGATGGTCTCCTATTAAAATATATGTATTTATGGTTTAGTATTGAAATCCATGGGACTGTACACTGAGGTGAGATTGAAAGTGGGGAAGAAAGAAGAGCATTTTTTCCATCTTTTTTCAAGAGAGTATTTTATGTACAGTGAGCAGGAAATGTACATGTCCCAGAGGGACCAAAAATGTTAGAGTTGGAAGGGCTCCTCTACATTTAAACAGAGTGTCCTGAAAGGAATGGGGTGATCACAGAATACCCCATGGCCCAGAGAGTGGAGAAAAGCCTGAGGTCAGTAAACTTGGTCCTCAAACTTGATGTTTGAAGAAACCATGGCAGGAAGCTTAGATGTTAGATTAGGACACTTGGTTTCCCATCCCAGTCATGAGCTGAACTCCGGAGGGCATAGGGAGCATCATCCTGTACCTTCAAGGAGTTTGTGGTCTAGTCAGGGAGAGGAGCTTAGGCCCCAAAGATTACAGTTCAAAACAGAAAGGGGGAAGGACATGAGAGAATACAGAACTAAGCAGATCCCCAGCAGAAGAAGTTCCAATTCAGGGAATCAGAGAAAGCTTCATGATGGGGGGCAGACTTTGAAGTGGATATTTTTGGATATTTGGTGGCTTAAAGATTTAAGTGGTCAGAATAACGTGCACGAGTGTGTGTGTGTGTGTGTGTGTGTGTGTGTGTGTGTGTGTGTGTGTGTGTGTGTGTAGCTAGGGGTTAGCAGGCAGCTAGATGACTCAGTGGAACATTGGGCCCGATGTCTCCAAGATCTGAGTTCAAATCCAACCTCAGACATTTACTAGCTGTGTGACCCTGGGCAAGTCACTTAATCTCTTTTTGCCTTAATCCACTGGAGAAGGAAGTAGCAAACCATTTTAGGATCTTTGCCAAGGAAATTCAATGGACAGGAAAGTCCATGGATTACAAAGAGCTGAACACAACTGAAAAATGACAAGCCGGGGCTCGAAGGCTCACTACAATGTGATTTCCAGATATGAGGCCAGGGAAGGAGCATACACTCAAGAGTCAGTGCTGGGCACCTTGGAGGCCTCACCAATGGCCTTGAATGCCACACAAGGCAGTTTGTTCTTGATTCCATAAGCAGTGGACAAGTTTAAGGGCAGAGGAGCACTGGAATCTGGCTTCCCTATGGCCCAGTCTCCTTCCTCCAGTCTTAGGCTGTTGGCAAACAGACTTTCTTCTGTTTCAAGAAAAAAAACATTTGGCACTAGATCATGTGAGTGGAGAAGAGAAGGCAGGTTTGAGCCATCCCAGTGAAAGTGTCCAGGTTTGGTCAGCTGACCAGATGGTGTGGACAAGGGGAAGTAGGAAGGACAAGTCCAATGTGCCCAAGATGTGGGGGGAGGGAGGGTCTTTAGGAGGAGATGGAGCTGAGGCAGATCAGTCTGGAGGGCAAATATTCTGGTTTGTAACAAGTTCAGTTGAAGCGTCAGTGTGACATCTAGGTCTACACCACATCTCACCCCCAGTGTCTTCATCTTTAAAATGAGAGGGGAATTTAGGATCTGAAAGCACAAATCACATTGCCCTAGCCCTGATTCTCTCTTCCAAAAGCCCACCAGAGCACATTAAGTACCTGCTCCAGAGACTTCACTAGGTCCCCACTGCCTCTAGGATAAGATGCAGCCTTCTCTGTTTGGTGGCTCAAGCCCTGATCTGCTGGGCTCTCCTCATTCCCTCCCATGGGTCCTGCATTTCAGTCAGATTGAGCTCCTTGTGATTTCTCCTTTGTGACATTCTATCTCACGTCTGTCCCCCATGCCTGACTATAAGTGAGGGAGTCCCAGAAACTTTCTCTAGGAACCCACTCCCCTAAGCTTCGCCTTGACAGAAGATCAAAGATTTTTAGAGGTGGTGTTGAGGAGGGAGACACTGCCAGACCTGGGAGACAAAGGCCTAGAGGCAGGAAATGGAATCCTGACTTCTGGGAATAGCAGGTCATCTGGTTTGTGTGACTCTTCTCAAAAACTTGCAGAATTAGAACTTAAGGTGTTGATTCCACAACTAATTATTTAAAAAATAATTTCCAGTAATGTATGTCTCCAACTAAATTATAATCTTTTATAGAAAGGAAGAGCATTCTATAGTGCCACCCCCTCACTTTTATGAACAGTCCCACATACACATATACACATAGACATGTGTACACACAGTACACACAGATCCGGATACAGGCTTGCACACACACAACACACACACACATTACCTACCTTCATGATGGACTTTCAGTGTGGCATGGGCCAGGGAAGGTCAGAATTACAGAACTGCTATTGCTGAGCTCATGGATATTCCCTGACAATTTGGAGAAACACCGGCATGGAGAGGGACACCCTTCTTGATCTCATCGACAGCCTTTGCCAAGGATGTCATCTGGGGATTGAAATTCCCTCGAGTTCTGAGAGCCGTGCTCAAGTCAGTACAGGAATTGCAGATGCCTGACAGCAAGTGTGTGTGTGTGTGTGTGTGTGTGTGTGTGTGTGTGTGTGTGTGTGTGTGTGTGTGTGGTATATGTGTATGTACCCATATGTGTCTGTGGATGTTTACTTCTTATAGAATATAGAGTCACACTTTCTGGTGCTCTAGCCAGGGTGCTGAAGCAAAGAAATGGAAAAACTGAGTCCTGTGATTCACAAGGAGCAGGTTATACCCCATAGGTACCAGTGATGGAAGGAATCCCTGCCCACACCTGCCACTTAATAAGGGCCTGATGTCTGGTGAATATGAATATGAATCAGTGGGTGGTACACTCTGCATCTTCAGTCTTTCCAAAAAAAGCTTCTTACTCAAAGTTTACTGCAGACATTTTCTGAATATGTAAGAAATGGTCTTTAAATTGCTAGGGGTGCCTAGAGGTATGTTTTAAAAAGGGAACTTTTTTTCCTAAAATATGGTAGCTGGTTTAGGTCAATGACTTGCCCTGCACGGGCCCTTCATCTCTTGGGGCAAAGGGCCAAAGCCCCTTCAATAGTGCAGTTGGCATTTGGAGGTTTTCTCACGTCTAACACGCTTCCTGTTGCTGGCCCAGAAGAACCCCAGCAATGCCCTCTAAACTTCAGAGCCTACTCAGAGTCCAGTGATGAGCAAATTCCTTCTTCTAGTGCTGCCCTCACAACTCAGGGCAGAGCTACTTCCCATTTGGAAAGTAGCTGCCTCTTTCAGCCTCCTAAGCTGAGACCATCTTGATTTCCAGGATGGGAGCCATGGGACAGAGGAGTGTGGCTTCCCTGGTAGCACAGAGACATGGATTCATGATCAATTGAGCAGTGGTCCCCCAAGACTAGTGACTAAGAAAACGATACCCTCTTGGATAGAAGTCTCTGGTACTGGGACCCAAGCCTGCTCCAGTAGCTTGGATAATGATGTGGGGAGCATGTTTGTCAGGTAGGCAGATGCTACAAGGCTAGCAGAAAGAGTACATTCATTGGATGAGCAATGGGCCTGAAAACATCGCTTAAGGATATAATGGTAGGCATGATTTAATGATCATCAATACAAAGTCCTCCACTCAGGTTTAAACATTCAACTGCACAACCACAGGACAGCAATAATTCATTTATTTCTATAAATATTTTTTTAGCTTTTCCCACAAAACCCTGTTAGGTAAGTAGGGGAGGAGGAAAATGTGCCTTGGTAGCAAGTTATAAGAAAAGTCATTGCTGTTTCAATTGGCTGCAGGTTTCTTGAGTGATCAGGGTGACGTGGCTATCAAAAAATATTAATGTGACTAAACCAAGTATTCAGGGAAAAAAACGTCCATTGTGATCTGTGCAGACCAGACCAATTCTGGATTGTGTCCACTTTGGCCACTGTGTTTTGAAAGATATATAGAGAGAAAGATGTGGATTCAAGTCTTACCTGACATCAACTGTATAGCCCCAGGTGGGTCACTTAAGGTAGGTCTCAGTGCTCTGGGCACCCCTCTGAGCTTCCAAATTGCAGAAAAGTTGCTAACCTTCATTGGTGGATGGAGTTTCCTCATCTGGGATTTCCTTGTACCAATGAAAATAGAGATTCAGTCCCTTTAGACACTAGAGTATTCCAAGAAACAGAAAGTATGATGAAGGGAACAAAAATCTTTCCATGAAGAACAATTGAAGGCATTGTGCTCATGCTTTCGTGCAGAAGAGAGCTTCTAAGGAAGATGCTCTCTGTTCCCCAGTCTATGAAGGACTCGGTAGGCAAAAAAGCCCAGAGTTAGGATTCACAGATGGAAATGACCAAGAGGCCAATGGGGTTGCCCTGGAAAGAGACTGTCCTAGCAGACAGCTTCGGCTTACAGATGTGGGATGGGGAGCTCCCTAGGACTGGAGGCATTCATCTTGAAGTTCTGTGGCCACCCCAAAGGATGTTTTGGCTTGGATTGGGTCTCTAGGAAACCTCTGGGCTTCCTTCCAGTGCAAAGATTCTGTGATTTCAAATAGAACATATATGGGGGAAATCCACATTTGGCATGAGATGGTGATGATAAGTGACATCTGTATAAGGCTCTAAGGTTTGGAAGATGCTTTGCATACATGATCTCATTTAGTAAAAATTGATGAATGGGATGAATCAGGAATCCTCTATGATTCTCATCCTTCCTCCTATGACCCCACCACCACCATCACAACATTCCGTGAGCAATTCTGCCCTAGGCAACACTAGCATTAATTACAATTGTGCTTGTATTACCAGCATGATTTCTCCATGCTGACCCCTTTTTCCAATACCTCACTGTGACCTAGAAGTCTCTCAAAGTTTCTTCTAGAGCAATCAAACTTAGGAAAATTCTTCCAGCCTGGAAGGACCTCAAAACTGGCTTAGCCCTGGATTATGCATCTTTTGGCGAAGGACCAGACTGGCCCAGAGAAGAATCACCCATCTCTGGAGGGCTGTTCACCAGGGTTATGCTTCAGGCACAGTAGCCCAGCAAGATCATCCACTTTTGCAGGGGCTTTCTCTCATGTCTGGCATATTCTCCTTCTGCCAGGAATCCGTAGTCTTCTCCAAAGGTCAGCTTCACTGCCAACTTGAGGGCAAGGATCACTCTTTGTATCTGAAGTACCTAGCACAAGGTTTGAAGAGTAGTTGGCCCTTCACAAATGCTTTCTGATTGGTTGAGACAGAGAGGGGCTGAAGGTCACATCTCTGTAGGGAGTACCAACCAGCATCCATGAAAGATTGAAGGGTCTCCCACAATTGTTTTTTTTTTTCTTTTCAACAAATACTTTATTAACTTCTGGTTTACATCATTCATTTCCGCCAGATTTTGAGTTACAATTTTTTCCCCATTTTTCCCCTACCCACCATCCCAGAATAGCAGTCCCACAAGATATCCCCTCATCCAATCTGCTCTCTCCCATATCTTCTCCCATACCCCCTTTGACTTTTCCATTAGGCAAGGTGAATCTCTGTGCCCCAATGCTTGTGCATCTTATCTCCCAATTACATGCAAAATAGTATTAATAATAGTATTTATATATATTTGAAACATTTAATTTTAAGACCTTGAATTTCAGATCCATTCCCTTCCTCCCTTGTCACCCATTCCCTCTGGGAAGATAAGCAATTCAGTATGTGTTGTACATGTATAGCTATGCAAAAGATTACCATAGTAGATATATTGTACTAGACTGCTTATAATTCCCTCCCACCCATCCCACCCCCGACCTGGTCCATTCCCTACTTTGATCCTGTCCCTCTTTGAAAGTGGATACTTCCAACCTCCCCTCCCCCCAAGAATGCCCTCCCCTCCATCATCCCCCCTCTCATCCCCCTTCCCCCTACTCTGCTGCAGGTTGGGATATCCCATTTTGTATGTATGTGATTCTCTCCCGGAGCCAAATTTAATGAGAATATGGTTTTGCCTTTTTGCTTTCCTGTTCTTCCCCTCCCCTGTAGCCACTTCCCCTTGCTTCTCTACATGAGATAGTTTACCCTACCCTGTCTCTCCCCATCTCCTCTTGCCACTTTCCTCTCTCACCTCATAATTTCACCCCTTAAGTATCATCCCTTTCCAGGTCTCCCACAATTATGATATTAACAAGTTGGGGGTGGCTAGGTGGTGCAGTGAATAGAGCACTGGCTGGCCTCAGACAGTTAACACTTACTAGCCATGTGACCTTGGGTAAGTCACTTAATCCCAATTGCCTTTCCAAAAAAGCAAAAAATAAAACAAAAAACCAAGTTGGTCTCTTAAGTTTGTTTGGTTAGTTAATAAATGAACAGACCTTTTGTTTGTCCTGTGTGCCAGTTAAGACGAGTAATCTCCCCCTGTGTGGCCACCCAGTCTCAGAACCTGTTCCCTAGACCCAAATTTGAACACCATGGAAGGAAAGCTATTCAGTAGAAAGTTTTCTTCTTATCAAAGCCCAATGCCACCAAACACACCATATTCAAGTGTTAAAAATATTGATTCAGAGGGAAGGGAACTTGCCCAAAGTCACTAAACTGGTAAGAGATAGAGCTGGAATTTGAAATCAGGTCCTCTACCTCTAAAACAAGGCTCTAACCACTGCACCACATGTTGCCTGTGAAGAAGACTTCTTTTCTTGATCTTGTCCTTCATTAATTTACACCAGGTGGCTATTCCCATGTACCCTGAAGAACCTCCAGGTTGGGGTGTGAGAGCTGGCTTACCTGGGAGCTGGCCATTCTTACCCCCAAAGAGCAGCAAGGTACTGGAGGTTCTAGCTTGGTTTAAAATAACTTCCTTTGTCCAAGTCTGGCAGGCCCCATCCATGCCCAAGTGGATGGGGACTGGAGGAATCGATAAGTTGTAGAGCAAATGTGCATGGCTGCCCAGACCCAATCCCCTCCCTGTGCTCTTAGGGAAAGGCTTCCTATCATTCGGTCCTTTGGCTAACTTTATGAAAGTGACCAGTGTTGACTGGAGAGAGTCAAGGACAGCCTTTGAACCCTGCCTGATTAGGCAATAGAAATGGAAGCAAGGAGTAACTGGCTGAGAAAGTGCCATGTGGTAGTGCTGGGCTCGGGAGATCCAAGTTCAAATCTTCCCTTTGATGCTGACAAGCTCTGTGACTAAGAACAAATCTTTCTATCTCTCTGTGCTCAGTTTTTTCCTTCCTGAAATGGGATTGCAGGGCCTAGAAGGGAGCTCCCGCCCTTCCTTTGATAAGGAGACACTTTGGAGAGTTGCCTAGGGCCTGGAGCCCCCACAGCAGCATGAGGTTCTATAGGAACCAGATTACAATGTAATGGGGAAAAGTTTAACAAAATAAATCAAGAGAGAAGATTGATAATGTTAGCTTATGGTTTTCTAAGTCAACATTTGGCCTGCAGGGACCTACTTCTATTAGCATTTGCCCAAGAAGTGAGTGTCAGGGCTCCTATTTGAACCCTGACCATCTGACTGGAGAGCCAGGACCTTCCCACTGGGCCATGCCCTTCAGAGGGTTATTGGGAGGAAAGTGCCTTGAAGCCTCTAAAGAGTTCCAGAATGAGACGCTGTTAAAAGAAATCCCAGAGCAGTGAATGGCTGAGTCCCAGATTGCTCTTCTCAGTGCCACTGTCCTCTTTCTTTCATTGGGTCTTTAGGGGTTTCCCCCAGGGCTATTTGACCCAAGGATGCTAAAGGATCTGGTCTCTGGGTTTCTGGTAGTATCCAAAAAAAAGGGAGGCTCAGAATATGAGTGAAAGCTCTTTTCGTGATTCTCTCTGCTTCCCAGGACTTGGGAAGTAAAGTGGGGGATTGGAGTGAAGAAAATATCTGGAGAGTGGGGAACAAGCCTAGTTTGATGACAAATAATTAGACAGTGCAGTCTGAACAGCCCCACTTAGCCTGGCCTTATAGGAAAATGTGTATCTTGTGGGGAAGGCTCATGAGGCAATTAGGGGAAATGTGAGGACGCCAGACCAAGGTTGGAAGATGAAGCCCTCTAGGAGATGCAGGTGTTTGGCATTGGAGAAGTGAGCTTTCAGCTCCATGACATGGCTTAATGCATTTGTGAGAACTTCCTGGAACAGAGCTGGGGTGGGGGTGGGCGGGTCCAGAGGGTTTAAAGGGCAGAGCAGGCAGTGTGTGGAGAACCGGCAGAGCTAGAGGAGGCCAGGCACAGTTTCCTAGCATCTGAGGACCCTAGAATTGGGTCGGGCAGAGGAGTGCCCCTCTGAGCCCTACAGGAATGGAGCATCTAGAAACACATTACCTTTCCTTGAGGATGTTCTCCAGACCTCTCCACATCACTCTGATTTCAGCCACCTGCTTGCCTCAGATGCATTCAGCAAATTGATCAGGTCACATTTTACAGATGAAAAACTGACGCTCAGAAAGGTTAGATAATTCATATTTGACAGTTGAGTAAGCTGAGTCATGGCAAGGTTAAAGAGATTTTGTCCAAAATCATACAGCTAGTTAATAACAGAGCTAGGGCTAGAACCAGTGTCCCCTGACTCCTCTCTGACTCACAGCTTGAAATACCCCAAGAATACATTGTGTTCCCAAGCACATGGTAGCATGCCAACCAATTACCTCTTCCAGAAGTGACCCTGCCTTTGGCAGTAAAACTGCTGACCAAGGCCAAGGAGGGCAAAGCTGGCAGCCCAGCTTCAACTCCAGCCTTCCCTAGCTGCTAGGCAGAGGTATTCTCCTTATCCTTATGCAGCTTGGAATAAGTTTTGGGGCATGGAAGGCTGGGCACGTAGTGGAACCAATGGGTGCACATTTATTCATATGAAGTTATTAAAAAACCTTGCAGTAAATAGGATCTGGGAGCCTCTCCCTTAGGCCTGGAGACAAGGAAGATTCAGTAGATTTGACATATCAAGGCAAGGGGAGAGAGTGTCCTGTGTGGGGGTGGTGTTGGGGCAAAATCTCCCTTACCCCTCCTGGAAGCTGCTGATTTTTCTTAAATCTCATTCATCTGTCTGAGCCATGCCTTCTGGCCATCGAATAAGGCACCCCCCCCTTAGGCATAAAGCAGAGTTTCTGAGCCTTAGAGCTGGAAGGGACCCCCAAGGCCATCGAGTCGAACCAATGAGGGCACAATGCCCTTTCTTCCACCCCCAGCAGACACTCATCTTGCCTCCTCTAAAGACCTTGAGACGGAAAACCTACCACTGCTTGAGGCAGCCTGTGCCACTCCAGGACAGAGTTCAAGAATTGTTCCTTGTAGCAAACCTACAACTGCCTTTTTGCAGATCCCCCCCACCCCCATTGCTTATGGTTATGATCCTGGGGCAGAACACGCCTGGACCCTCCTCCACAGGTCAGCCCTTCCGACACTTGAAAAGAGCCAGACCTCTCCCCTCAAGCCATCTGTTCTTCAGATGAAACATCCCCAGTCCCCTCACTCAGCACCCACTGTCCCAAGGCCCTTTGCCATGCTGACCCCCCTCTTCTGGGGACCTTCCTAAAATGTGGCACAAGAAAGGCACACCAAGTTCCGGATGTCATTTAACCTGATGTTATCCTGTGGCTCCGCTACCTAGGGGCTCCAGGATCCAACAGGAAGTCTTCCAGTAGGCATCTTCCCTGCCCACCGTTCCCACCTCCACAGAGCCTGAGATCCAGGGACACTGGCCTTGGTGCTGGTCCTCACACAAGGCGCAGCAGCTCCTCATTCTGTCCCCACCTTTGCACTGTGCCTGCTCTACTCCTCCTCTTCCTCATCTCCCTGGCTTCCTACAGACTCAGCTCAAGTCTCACTTTGTGCAGGAGACGACCCAGACTGCCTACTGTCAGGGTCTTCCCTCTGAAACTCCCTCCCATTCACAATTCCTCCATCTTGTCTGGATATCTTGTTTGCGTGTTGTTTTCCCTATTAAACTGTGAGCTCCTTGAGGGCAGGGTCCTTTTTTTTAAATTTTGTTTGTTTTGTTTTTATCTTCCTTTTTATCTTCATGTTTGGCATAGTCCCTGGTATGTGTAATCACTAAACACTTCCCTGATTTATGAAGGTGGAGAGCAGAGGGAGCAGCCCCTCCCTAGTCCTGGACACCGTGACTGCCCCCATGACATGCAGCCTTGGATTGAGTTGGCTGCCTCGGCAGATAGCTGATGCCCTGCTCCGCATCAGCCTCTGTGGATGTCAGTAATGTCCCCTGATGCTGTTTTCAGACATGGTTTTTTAACAGTGCTTTCCCCATTGTGGACTTGTGAAATTATTTTTTGAACCCAAACCTAAGACTTTACTTTTACTTCCACTCCATCTTGTCATCTTAGCTTCAGGGATTCAGCTCAATATCTTTTTGGATCATGTCTCCGACTGTATTTAGCTGGCTGTCACCATCCATGCCTTCTTCATCCAGGGCACTGAGAAAAATGTTAAGTAGCTCCGGGCCAAGCCTGGATCCCTGAGGTGCTCCTCTGGAGACCCCCTACCTTGATGACATCAAGCCATTAAGCTGTGAGAGTTAATATACTCTCTAAATAGCTCAGAACCAGATAGTAATTTCACCCCAGGGAATATTGGGAAGATTCTTCCCATTTCTAAGGCCTTTATGTGTATTGCAAACATTTACATTTGGGGTAATTACTATATATTATATTATGTAAACATTTATGATCATACTTCAAAAAATCCTTAATTTCATCGGTATAGTTATAAAAAAAAATAAACTGGAATGAGCTGCCTAGAATCAGAATGAGTTTTCTGATCACTAGCAGTCGTAAAAGCAGCAGGCTGGTTGCCTACTTGCTGGACTTGTTATAAAGGGGATCCCTTCTGAGGGAGGGACTGGGCTAGATGACCTCTGGGGCCTTCCATTCTTGAAGTCTGCCATCTCTGCACCTCTTGACAGATGGTCCCCCATTCACACCTTCCCCTGCAGCATGTTGGCAATGCATCCACACCTTTTCACCCTATAGGATAACTGTCTTTCTTGTGGGCAGACTCTGCCCTGATGAACAGTAGCCAGGTATTGGGTCTGACCACTTCCCTCTTAGAATGTAAGGGCAGGGACTGTGGTGGTTGCCTTATGTCTGTAGGGTTTAGCAAGTTCCTGGCACAAAGGAAGGGCTTGGTGATTTTTTTCCCATTTATTCCAAGATTTGGGTTCAGAGCCTGACCTAAATACTTCCTAGCTGTATGACCCTGGAAAAGTCACTAACCCTCTCTGATGATGGTTTCTTCATCTTTACACTAGGGATAGATAACGCCTACATGAAAAGTAGCATGACAAATAGAAAAAAAAACTTAAAAATAATTATTACAATTCTCACAATTATTTTGTGACATGTAGCACGTTCCTGCTATAATCTGTCTCCCATCCTGAATGTGGCGTCATATAAACTTAAAAAGCTTTAGCCACAGTTAAAGTGGCCCACCTCGAATCTCTTTGGTACCCCCATGGTAAAGCAATCTCTTGTTTCATCCCCTGCATAGTTATGGAACTTCCTAAAGATGGGGACTCTGATTTTTATTAATAATTTCCAGCAAAGCTTGGCACAAATTTCCATCTTTAACCCAGCAGAAACCTATGTTCTGTCTCCATTATTAGTATAATAAAATGAGTTTTGATCTGTCCCAGGTCAGGAGTGCCCTTGGTGAAGAGACAGTCAAGTTCTCCACCTAAGGGTGGAGAAAGTTCTTGGCATCTCAGGGGCTAGGGCACACAATACCTCCTAAGGCCAGTGTTGATCACTTTAGAGTGAAGTCTAAATATCCACAAAAATCTTCTCATTCCAATAACAAATTGTGTGTGTGTGTGTGTGTGTGTGTGTGTGTGTGTGTGTGTTCATCTCCTTTTTCCCTCCTATACTGAGCTGGGGAATCTAGGGGTCCTTTAAGGGGTCTAGAGTTGCCCTGGCTGCTGGGCTTAGGGAAGCTGAGGCAGGGTGCAATAAGGAACCATGCTGGAGTTGTGAATGCATTAGGGGAGGGGGAATGGGAAAGTGGGAAGGGTAATGCCTCACAGTAGCCATGAGACAGGGGTTGGTTATCAGAACTGCTTCAGGCTGGCAAAGATCTAAGGACTTGGTGGTACTACAGGAGGGGCCATCATTGTTGGGATCCAGAACTTTTGTTGTAGCCGTACGGTTTAACAGTTGGGCCTAAAACACTGGGCTGTTCGAGTGAAAAAAGCCCATTACTTTGGCAAAACTCAGAGGTTTGACATTTTGTGGTGGTGATAAAATATTCTATGATTTAAAAGGGAGCCTTCTACTTCTACCTGTCAAGCTGCTCTTAAATGATTTCTCGAATCCGAGGTTACATACAGCTTTGAGAATGAAAGTCTTGGCCCAGAACCTGCCTGTTGTAAATCTAACAGGATCGCCTCAGAGATTTTTCAGGGATAGTGCAGAGGGGAAGGGCATGTTTTCATCAGCTGGCCCGACGTGAGGAATGTCAGGGGCGGGGGTGGAGAGGAAGGCCAAGCCAGTTCACTTCGAAGTGGTCAGATCTGGCAGTCCATGGCTCTCACTCTTCCTCACTGGTCTGGTTTGGGAATGGGACAGAACAGCAACATGAGACATAGAAAGGCTGGTGCCTGTGAATATTGCCAAATATCTCAGGAAGGTCACATGATAACACTGGACTATACCTTCTAGCCTTGGCCTCTGCCCCTCCCCAACAAAAGCCACCACAGCTACAGCTTCTCCCACAAAATTCTCTCCCCACCCAGTTGAATGCAAGAAACGTGGCGGCCCTTTCTCATTATCCAGTTCCGTTGAGTCCTCTGGAAGACGCACTGGCTCAGATCATCTACCTTGCTTCAGATGTTTTTCATAACCCTGGCCTTGTGGGGAGCACCTCCAAGACCAACTTCTGAATGTCCAAACAGGCCCTTCTTTCTGCCTTGCTGAGGGTGCCTCCCTTGCAAGCGCACACATTCAGACTTTTGTTTGAGCCCTACTAAAGTAAAGCTCATCTTAGCACATCTTGTTTCCACACAGTAGGTGTCTGTGAGCACCTTGCCATGATTTAGGAATGCTGATCAAAAACTTCAGAATAATGGAAAAGAAAGACGAAGAGTAAGTGACCCTGGCTTCAGTGGAACTCAGATACTAATCTGGCATGACTGAATTCATCCTAGAGGATACATCAGTTGGGGGCTGGACAAGTTGTGGTATGAAACTTTAATAGAGTATTATTGTACTAAAAGAAATGATGAGCAGGATGGTTTCAGAAAAATCTGGAAAAACTTCCATGAACTGATGTAGAGTGAAGTCAGCAGGACCAGGAGAACATTGTACACAGTGATAGCAATATTGTATGATGAACAACTGTGACTGACTTAGCTATTCTCAGCAATACAGTGTTCTAAGACAATTCCAAAGGACTCATTGTGGAAAATTCTATCTACCTCCAGAGAAAGAACTGATGGAGTCTGAATGCAGACCAAAGCATACTACTTTTCATTTCATTTATTTATTTATTTTGATTTGAGTTTTCTTCACAAAATGACTAACATGGAAATATGTTTTGCATGACTGCATAATTAATCCATATCAGATTGCTTACAGTCTCAAGGAAGAAAGAGGAGAGGGAGACAGGGAGAAAATTTGGAACTCAAAATATTAAAAAGGAACATTGAAAATTCTTTTTATATTTAATTGGGGAAAAATAAAATATTTTTAAATCCTAGGGGCAGATAGACCAGAGCCAAGAACAATGGCTCTGAACCACCATTTAAAGAAGCAGTTAGGAAGTTTGGATGGGCATTGCTAAGAGGAAAAACCTGGAGTTTGGGGTCTGGGGTGAAATAGGAAATAGGAAACAGGATTAGACTGAAGAATGCGGGGATCTCAGGATCAAAAGTCACCGGCTGTACACTCGAACCTGAGGGAGAAGAATGTATCTGACTGTCTCTGGCAGGGTTCTGGCCTTCCCCTGAGGGCACAGCATCCTCATCTTGCTGGGCAGCAGGCATTCCTTGGTGGATCCAATAAATCAGTGCAGTACATATACCCTCTGCTGTGCAGAAGGGCCATCCTTCAAGCATTCTCTTCATGTGGCATTCACATACATGTCCTTTCACTAAGCTTCCATAGAGAATCAGCTCATTGTTTTAGCGGCTTTGAACATCTCCTGGTCATCAGGGAAGTATCCAGCCACTCCCTTCCTTAGCTTCATTTTCACCCACACCATTTCCTGCTCAGACAGGTCATACATAGATAACCCTTTAAGTCTCGTTTGACACAGTATCTTTCTTGGCATTGTCAAAGTCTGCTTATTCCCAATTGGAATCTTTTTCCATTGCCTTTGGGGTCCTTGCAGTTTTGATCCTTTGAAGAATGTGGTGATCCAGGATTCATAGCCACAGGGTTTGTTTGATTTATTTATTTTTTTGCAAATTTTTAATTAAATTATTTATTTTTAATTTTCAACAATCACTTCCATAAGTTTTAAATTTTCTCCCCCTCCCTGCCCCTTCTCTCCTCAAAATGGCTTACAATCTGATATGGGTTCTACACATACATTCCTATTAAATGCACTTTCACATTAGTCATGTTGCATAGGAGAGTTATAATGAATGGGGAAAAGCATGAGAAAGAAAAAAACAAAAAAAGAAAATAGTTGGCTTTGCTCTGCATTCAGACTTCAAAGTTCTTTTTTTTTCTTTTTGAAGGAGAGAAGGCAGGGCAATTGGGGTTAAGTGACTTGCCCAAAGTCACACAGCTAGTAAGTGTTAAGTATCTGAGGCCAGATTTGAATTCTGGTCCTCCTGACTCCAGGGCCAGTGCTCTTTTCACTGCACCATCTAGCCACCTCCAGACTCCAAAGTTATTTCTCTGGATGTGGATGGAATTTTCCATCATGTGTCCTTTGGAATTGTTTTAGGTCCTTGCATTGCTCAGAAGAACTGTCTATCAAAATCAGTCCTCGAACACTGTGGCTGTTACTATGTACAATGTTCTCCCTGTTCTGCTGCCCTCACTAAGCATCAGTTCATAAAAGTCTTTCCAGATCTCTCTGAAGTCTGCCTGTTCATCATTTCTTATAGCATAATAGTATTCCTTTACATTCATATACCACAACTTGTTTGGCCATTCCCTAATTGATGGGCATCCCCTCGATTTCCAGTGATTGGCCACCACAAAAAGAGCTGCTATAAATATTTTTGTACATGTGTGTTCTTTTTCCCATTTTTATGATCTGGGATACAACCTTAGAAGTCTTATTGCTGTGTCAAAGGGTATGCACATTTTTATAGCCCTTTGGGCATAGTTCCAAATTGCTCTCCAGAATAGTTGGATCAGTTCACAGCTCTCCCAACAATGAATCAGTATTCCAACTTTCCCACATCTTCTCCAACATTTATAATTTTTCTGTTTTGCCATGTTAACCAATCTGATAGGTGTGGTGTAGTACCTCAGAGTTATTTTGATTTGCATATTTCTAATCAATAGTGATTTAGAGCATTTTTTCATGTAACTATAGATAGCTTTAATTTCTTCCTCTGAAAACTGTCTGTTCATATCCTTTGACCATTTATCAATTGGGAAATGGCTTGTATTCTTGTAAATTTGACCCAGTTCTCAAAATATTTTTAGAAATGAGGCATAGCCACAAGTTTTAATATACTATCTATCCTTTGTATTTCATAAATTTGAGCAATTTCTTTGATATGCAATAGTGTCAAATTTTGAGGATGTCAGTTTGGGAAATAATCTGTAATTGTTCCAATCCCTTGGGCATCTTCCCTCTTCAAAGGAGGAGTCTAGCTTACAGGTTTTCTTGTCTAACCTGATGTCAGACAGCTATGCTGGACA
Source organism: Gymnobelideus leadbeateri (assembly GCA_011680675.1). Taxonomy (NCBI): domain Eukaryota; kingdom Metazoa; phylum Chordata; class Mammalia; order Diprotodontia; family Petauridae; genus Gymnobelideus; species Gymnobelideus leadbeateri. Next base: position 39,801 of record WOXC01012146.1, on the reverse strand, counting down.
CCATATTGGTCCTTCAGTGTCCACTGTAATGCTGACCTAAAATATGGTCACTTTTTTCCTCATTTTAATTCCTTCTTTCAGATCAAATTTTCCAATGATTCTAGAAGATTATTAATATAAATCTGACATTCATCTAGATTCTTTGGAGATTCTGACAAATACTGAAAAAAAGACATGAATAACCATAGTTAGGGGCCAATCATCAAGAGGAAGCTCGATTCAGTAAAGATTACCATCTTACAATAAAGCTGTCGATCTGAATTTTGTCCATGAGTACCTGGTAAAAAACACAACCACCAACAATCTGGTGAGACTGAGATTTAAGTATTATATTTGTAAAATCCTAATAGCTTTTTTTTTTTTACTATATTTGGTCTTATTGCCTTTGACTCACCATATGTTGATCTGGGAGAAGAGGAGATGGAGTTAGCAGATGCACAAAGCTGGTTGTAAAATATTTGAAGGATTATCAACTTGGAAAGGGGCTAGAAAAGTTTTGTTTGGTCCAAGAGGACAAAACCAGGAGCAATGGGCAGAAGTCCTAAAGAGGTAAATTTAGGTTTGATTTCAAGAAAAAGAACTCCTTAATAAGTAGAATAGTCTAGGACTAGAAGGGGACTAGGTTCCTCCCAGGCTTAAATTAGGAGCCAGATGGCCACTCACTGGGGATAGTGGAGAAAGCATCCTGGGTCTGGGGTGAGTTGTACAAGAGAACTGCTGTCCTTCCCCCCCTCCCCCCCCCCGGCCCCAGGACTGAGATTCTGGGAGTCTGTGAAATAAAAATGCTACCTCATCCTAAGGCTCAGCAGTGGAGTGATTCCAAACTGAAATGGTTGGCATTTGACTGTTGAACGAATAAGACATGGGATTGGGGTTGGTAGCACATTCAATTTTAGTTAAAACACTTTGGCAAGTGGTCCAGGGGCCTCCATTCTAATTTTGGTTTGGAGAGAAATTGATATTAAAGGAGGAAATGGAGTTAAAATGGGAAAATTGTAGGTTTTGAATTGTTTTCAAAATAAATGTTTCAATTACTTGATATTAAATCTGCAGTTTATACATGAGTTTAACTGGGTTGTGTTCATTCACATTCTGGAGGAGAAAAGTATGAATTAGCTGATCATGTGACATCACACAGATCCCTTCATACTTGCAGAAATTAAACATGCTTTATGTATCATAGAGAAAACCCAGAATGACAAATGTTACGGTAACAGAAAGCAATTTTTCAATTTTAAATGAAGACTAGATTGATATTGAATGCATGATTGAAGATTTTGTCAATATAATTGTGCAAAGGTGTGAATATATTTTAGTTGTAAGAGAGGCATTCTAGCCAAGGACCTCACCACTCTTCCTTCCATGGAGCATTTTTATTAATATCTTGGATCAAGAGATAGATGGTATGCAAATGTCAGTAATCTATGAAGAGGGAGCTCATTGATGGAGAAAAGAATCAGGGTACAAAAAGACCTCTAGGGTATAACGATTGGCTCACTCTGTTAAGATTCAATTTAATAGAGACAAATCTAAGGAACTATACTTGGGTTAAAAAATAATCAGCTGTACTTGGATAGCGTGAGAGGAACATTGAAGACATATCCAGTGATGTCATTGGACAGTATAATGCATATAAATGAATAGTGTGATATCATGGCAGAACCCACCTCTTCCTCCTAACAAAAGCCAATATAGCTTCAGGTGAAATTGATAGAATCATAGTGTCCAGAGCAAGGAAGGTAATAATCTTATTACTCTTAACCAGACCATACTGAAGTACTGTGTTCAATTTCTGGCACCACATTTTAGGACAGACATTGACAAAATGAACAGCATTCAAAGAAGGTTGATCAGTACCAGTTATGGAACAGTTGAGATTACCTTCAACAGTCACTTAATGGAACCTATACTGCTTAACCTGGAGAAGAAAAGACCTGGGTGTGTGTGTGGATAGGGGCATAGTAGATGTCTTCAAGTTTTAAAAGAGCTGCTATGTCTAAAAGGGTTTATACCTGTTAGCATGAAAATGAAAGGCAGAACTGGGAGCCAGAGGTAAAAGAATTGGATTGACTTTGGAGAATTGTAAAATTACTTTAATGACCTCTGTCTGGAACAAAGATCTCATCTGTTTCATACCAATCTTCTTCCAGTGATATTACATGGCTGAGAGCCACAGAACATCATCCCCAAAGAATTAGAGGATCAGCCAAAGGGCAATGAAGCAGTGCATGATGGGCATGGGCAAGATACTCTATGTTATAATCAAGGAATTCTGTAGAAGAAGCATTAAGAAACAATGTCAAAGCAATACATGGATCAAAAAGTGGACTGCATCCATGGTGAAAGTGAAGGACAAAGGCTGTTTGGTCCACATGCTCTTGGTATCAGTGCAATGACAGAAGAATTCTAGGAAGGCTTTCAGCACACTGGGTGAACCCAATGTGACAAATTGTTGGGTAGTCACGAAAGAGCCACATAGGACAATCACAGATGAATTGGAAATAAATGCGATCATTGGAAAGAACACCCACATTGAGGAAATCATAGATCCTCTGGAGTATTGGGGGAGCAGAGAAAAAGATTCTTATCAGTTAGAACTATTCCAAAAGAGGCTTTGGTAGGTGATGTCCCTGTCATGGAGGTTTCCATATAAAGGCTGGACAACTAGTTAAAAGAGATTTGTTTCAAACAAACACAGTCTGAACAAGATGACCTCCGTGCTATTTTTCACCTCTTAAAGTCTGGAGTGCTCTTTTCCCTAAGAAATTACCTAAGACTTTTTGGTCACAGCTAGTGAATGCCACTTCATGTATCTGTGAACTATTTCTGTAGTGATAAATAAAAGGTGGCGAGCTCAGTCATGAGAATGGATTATTTCTGAAATAAAATCATGGTGGGTGTTTTTTTCTCTATTTCCACGTTGTTGCTAATTGCATGTGATACTGAATGTAAGGGAAAACAGAAAACACAATGTAAATTTCCATATTTTTTCCTAGGTAATGAATTGCCTGATAGTTCAAAGTAATGATTGTCCAAGAGCTGCCTCGTGTGTAAGGATACTATAAGAGGATTTTATACCTCTGATATGTCTTATTTATTATTTATTTATTATTAATAAATAAATGATAAAAATTAAAATTATTTTATTATTTCAGGGTTATGGTTTTGTAAGGAAACTCTAATCTTGCTTAAGTTTTATTTGGCTAAACATCTTGAGTAATCAAGATAAAGACCCTCTTGAGGAAAATCCAAAATAACAATTATTTGTTTAGCACCTACTATGTGATAGACTTTAGTGGGAGAATATTGCTGACTATAACCTACATATAAAGAATGGGCATTATAATTAGAGGCATATAGGTAAATATTAGGAAAGTGTAGATAGATAGAAGGACAGTAACATGGAGAGTGTAGCCCCAGAACCTAGAAGACCATAGATAGTTAATGGTGCCTTAAAATGTACAATAATAAGCACTTAATAAATGCTTGTTAATATCACATACACACACATACACACACACACACACACACACACACACACACACACACACACACACACACACTCGTTCTGCTTGGTCCTAGAGGACAAAAACAGGAACATTGGATAGGAGCTTCAAAGAGGTGATTTGGTTATGATGACTGTAAAATCTTCCTAATAATTAGAATTGTCCAAGGTGAAGCCTTCCTTGAGAAGAGTAGGTTTCTATGGAGGTGCTCAATGGAGGTCTTCAGGAAAAAACTGGAAGGATTTCTCATTGGGTATTTCATAGTAGGATTGGAGGGGTCACTGTGGGTTGGACCAAACGGCAACTTAATTTACAACTTTAAAATTCCATGTTACTGGGAATTGTGATCTTGTATGATTTAAAGCAGGTGACTTCCTCCTAGTGCTGGGCTGTCTAATCCTTTACAATTTCAGAGAAAAGAAAGGACAGACACAGTGCCCCAAGCATGGTGGGCCTCCTGACCCCCATTGCTGCTGATTCTGCAGGTCAAAGGATGCCACACTTAATGGCTCTGCTCTGGGCCCTTTGTGTGAAACATTGAAGGTTATTGCCATCTGGCCACTGGATTTTACCCACTGTGAGTAATCTATTTTCAATGTAACAAATATTAATAATAATGCTTCACACTTTGGGACTCTCAGCCATACTCCACAATGTTTCTAGCAGCATTGTATCCATTTTTTGCCTGGACTTTGCTACAGAAGCCTCGGTTTGACTTCCTTTCGAATTCACTCCTGCGGATAGAGGTGGCCTTCTAGGGCTGGGTGGCAATGACCCCAGGATCCCCTCCCTCCCCAAGCCAAGGAGAGCAAAGGTGGGAGACCTGAGATAGAGGAAGGAAGGGCAGGATGGGTTTAAGGAGGATTCATTTTTTAACAGTTGAAGAAAGAAACTCTTGTGAGAATTGTTACAGTTGTTCTAATCTCATTGTTCTCATCTTTTGGATGTATTCCAATAGAAATGGTAGAAAAGCCAGCAGTACAATAGGGGTCACGTGTGCCCCTTCCTGTTCCCTTGGACCTTCCCAGTCAGGTTTCTTTACTTTGAAAGCTTTTTGTTTCATACACCTTGGAGATGAATATTTGGGAGGGGGACATTCATTTAAAAAGTTGTTCTTTATGAATCATTATTGTGTCTGGGTGACCAAGAGCAAGAATTCCACCTGTGATGATGGTCTGTTTCCAGTTTAGTTTATTGGCTGAATTTTCCAAGACTTGTTGTGTGAGAATTTATCGTCTCTTGGTTTGTGAAAGATCATCAGCTTCAGGTATGTAACTCTAGCTGTCAGATCAGGTCTTGCTGGGACAGTGGTAGGTGCTGAATATAAACAGCCCGCCATCACATGGTGCACATGCACCATCATTTTCTTGCATAAGCTCTGTAGATTTCTAAATATGGACTTCTTTCTACAATTTCTAGTGGCTATAACCAGATTCTAAATTTACATCATAAGCTTTTTATTTTTATTCATGTTTATTAATAATAACAAAAGCAACATCAATGGCTGATTTTTTTCCATAGCAGGTTAGTTTTTCAACAAACTTTACAGACATGATTTCATTTGATCCTCACAATAGCCTGTGAAGGAAATGCTATGGTGACCCCCATTTTAGAGTTTTAGAAACAGGCTCAGAATGGCTGCTTTTCCCCAGGTCTGTTTTTGTTATTCAGTCATGCCAACTCTTTATGACCCCCTTTGGGGTTTTCTTGGCAGAGATATTAGAGTGGTTTGCCATTTCTTTCTCCAGCTCATTTTGCAGATGAGGAAACTGAGGCAAACAGGATTAAGTGACTTGCCCAGGATCACATAGTTAATGTGTCTTAAGCTGGATTTGAACTCAGAAAGATGAGGCTTCCCGACTCCAGGCCCAGAACTCTATCCACTGGGCCACCTAGCTGCTCCTTTCCCAGGTTACACAGCTAGTCAGTGTATGAGGCAGTCTTCAAACTCTGATTTTCCTCACTAATTCAGCACCTGAGTCTCAGTGGTTTTTTTTTAATCTGTGAAATGGAGACAATAGCACAGATAATGCCAAGCACTCAAGGCTGCTCTGAGGCACCAATGAGATTGTTTCTAAAAGGGTGGCAAACTGTAAAGTGCAATGCAGCAGCAGTGGCTCTTGGAGCTACAATTCTCCCCTACAATCTCCTCTTAACATCTTTTTCCTACACCCAAGGACACCCTTGGGCATTTTATTTCTCACAATATATTGCTGTCACAGGAAAAGGCTGGGCAAGGGAAACCTCCAGCTCCTACCTTCTCGCCCTGGGGTGGGGAACTTGCAGCCTTGAGGCTACATGTGGCCCTCTAGGTCCTCAAGTGCAGCCCTCTGTTTGAATCCCAACTTCACAGAACAAATCCCCTGGAGATTTACTTGGATTCCTCACCCCTGTACCCTCTTCTGCCAGTATGAGAAGGGAGAATCATCCCAGAACAGCATACCCCTGACTGAGTGGACTCAGTGTATCTGGAGTGCTAAGTAAGTCTTCCAGAAGTAAAGATGGACCTACATCATTAGGCTTTATGCTCAGGACAAACAAACCAATGATCTGGGCATTAACAGTGCCCCCTGTATGTCACATAGATGACAGATAAATAGATAGATGGACAGACAGAGATAGATAGGCAGATAGAAAATCTAAGTGCTAACAGTGGAACAGGCACCAGAGATGAGATGAGATGGTCCCACTTGGCCCCAGAAGGGAGAAGAGAAGTGAGTATGAAGGGAAGGAGGCAGAATAGAGGTGGATAGGAAGCTTTCTGTTCCCTTCTGCTTTCCTGGGCTTTCAGGAAGTGTGAGGAAGAGCAGAAGTCAGGGAGGAAGAGAGAGACTGAAGGAGGAAGGATCAGAAGGGCCAGATGGTGGCATCAGGTTTTAAAATGTCAGTGATTTAGGAGCCCTAGACCTACAGGTAGGCAAGACCCAGGTTCAAAATCTCCCCTCAGGGAGGCTAGACGGCACAGTAAATAGAGCACCAGCCCTGGAGTCAGGAGGACCTGAGTTCAAATCCAGCTTCAGAAACTTAACACTTACTAGCTGTGTGACCTTGGACAAGTCACTTAACCCCAATTGCCCATCCCCCCCTCCAAAAAATTTCTCCCTGCTTCTCTTCCTGGCTTTGTGGGGCCTAAAGTGGGAAAGGAAAGGCCTGCAGTCTGACTGGATGGGCATGGGGCAGGAGTTGTGAACCCTGCAGATCCATGTGTACAGGAGCTAAAGAAATATTTGCAGGACTGAGGTAAGATGCTGGTCCCACATGCTTACTCCTTGAATTCTGCTGCTTGACACTGACGAGCCAATGTCTGTGGCCTCCACGGACTCCAGTCTTCATTCTGGTGTCAGGCAAGGAAGGCGGGATGCCCCGTTCTGTGCTGCTCCCTGTGGTGCTAAGCACATCGTTCTAGCACAGCAGCACATTTTCCCGTAAAAATTGTGGCCTGTGACATCATCCAACAGTTCCTCCTGGCTGAAGATTCGGGGCAGCCCATCTCCAGGCTTAACTTTTGAGGACGAGAGGACCCCGAACTTACAAATGAAAGGGCCCTCAGGGTGGGGCCTAGTTCCAGTCCTCATTTTAGAACGCGGAAGTTGAATTCAAGGTTCGGAATCCTAGGGTCCTGGAATTGAAGCTGGTAGGGAGCTCCGGGGTGAGCTAGTCTGAGCCCTTCATTTTACAGAAAAGGAAACTGAGGTCAGAGAGGCCAACATCCTCCCTTGAGGTCACACAGCATGACATGGCTGGACCAGGATGGATACCCGTGGTCTCTAACTCTGAAGCCTGGGGTCTTTCCCTGCCCAGATGTTGGTTAGCAGAGCAGGCTGGTGTGGAAGGACTGTGTTTGTAAGTCATGGGCCTGTGTACACATTAACCAGGTTTGATGAGGTCTAAGAGGCCCCAAAGAAATGTCTTCATTTTCTTACAAAATGCATTATCTGTTCCCATGCAAAATGCAATCACTTTATTAGCTGAGCATCACTTCCATTCTGCAGGCTGATGGAGTGACTTTATTTTGCATGTGATGGAATAAAAAGCCACTGCAAGCAAACAGGATAAATCCTTCAACCATTCGCCCCAGAAGCAAAAGCACCTTCTTATGACAATTCAGGACCACTGAGTTTTCCAAGGATCCTACATTTAGACAGCCCCTAGGAGCCCCGGGCTCTATCAAAACTCACTGCAAGCTCCATCTTCTGTGTGAGGGACCTTCTCTAACTTCCTTCTGCAGCTCCTTACACTCCCTCGCCCAATCATAGCTCACCCACATTTATTTTATACCTAAGTAGGGAGTGTGTGGTGACTATGTGTTTTCCCACGGGTTGATTTCATAAGGTTTTCAGGAAACATTGACAGAGATATATGGAATCTCACCCTTCCATCTCCAAGGGATAGTGTCACACCTGCCTTTGAAAAAGCCAGAGATGGGGCTGCTCTGTTCTCCTCCAAGAGATGGCTCCCAGATTAGAATTCTGTCTACTCTCCAAAAATACTACTGGGAGAGGGGGATAGAAGTTTAGGACAAAGCTGATTCCCTGATTGCTTTCCTTAAAAAGGGAGTGTTGCCCCAAGCTTTATACTCCCCAGTTTAACTCCAAACCAATTTACCCAAGCAAAGTGCAAAATGATCATTGGAGAAGTTATGTATGTTAGAATATGTTAGAAAATACCAAAGACTGAATTAGTCCTTTAGATGGAAGTGAAAATAGATCTCAGCTCAAACAAGACAGAAGCCCTAATCTCACCCCAAAGGAAATTCCCTGATATCTTGAGGGAGGCAGGTGGGAAAGCAGAAATGTGTTAGGGAGAGTTTGGCACCATAAGTATTCTCCCTCCAACAAGAATTGCTTGCTCTCTTCCCCAAAACTCTCCCACCCAATCTGCCCCTTATGGGTCACATCAAAAATCATCATTCTCTCAACCAATGCAGAGGCATGGTGTACTCTGTATGCAGAACGTGAGACTTGGCTTCCACCACTTACACATGCCCCACCGGTTTTCCCCAATAGATGAAAGTTCCTTGAGGTTGAGAGGTTTTTATTTTGTCTTTGTGTCTCCAGTATTTAACACACATAAATGCTTCACAAATGTTTGTTGATTGATTGATCTGGTCCAAATGCCTCATTTTACAGAGAAGGAAACTGAGGCCCAGAGAAGGGAAGTGAAAGTTTTACACATAGGCCCTTTGCCTCCACCACACTGTTTCTTTTCCTGTAACATGTTACCTTACTCATGGAACTCAAAAGTCTTTAGCCTAGTTTTTTCCCTTGTAACAAGATTGTAAAATCCCATAGCAGATCTTCCAGTAGACACAGATTTGTCAGGTGAGAGGCAGCTGGAACAAATGCAAGAATGTTCTCCCAAGGTTTAGCTCGTGGTCCTGCTGTCTCATTTTCACCCAGAGCTGTTTTCCCAGAAGAAAATGAGCAGGAACACGAGCTTGGGGATGAGGTGTTTGGGTTTCTTTTTTTTTATCTTAAAGAACAGAACAAAGTAACTGAAAGAAGCCTGGCCTGATGTTAGTGTCAGACAGGGACTTCAGAAAGCAGAGCGACTTCTCTCATCGAGGAAGCCTGTGCTTGGGTGCTTCTGCCCAGATTATGCAACACTAGCTAGACCAGGCCAGCTGGCTCCAGAAGATACCACAGGCCTCTGAGGATGAGGAGAAAGCAAGGCCCTATCTATGCCCTCCCCTGAGTACAAGGACCCAGAGCACTGGGAAGATGCAGCTCGGCCACAGGGCCAAAGCCAAGGACTGGTTTTTCACCATTAGCTGCCTCTTGAACTGGAGCCTCTTGAGCTCAGAGATGTATGTGGTGAAGACATTTAACTGTTTTTTTTTCCTATTTTAAACAAATAAGTTATTTCCAACAGCGATAATAATGCTTACCTAGTGCTTTCCATCCATATCTAGAAAATATACCCATTTTTCAAATGACCTGAAATCAAATGGGAGCTTAAAGATCATAGTAGACAGGGCAAACAGGACTTGGGGGACTACCCAGTCCCAGTCGCCTTATTTCCACATGAGGAAACTGAGCCCCAGTGAGGCTGGGGAATTTTCCTGAGGTCAGACAGTGCTGAGCCATTCCCCAGATCTCCAAGAAGGCTACGGGCCCACCGGAATCCCACCACGTACAGGAGGCCAGCTCCTGCCCTTTCAGCTGGCCTTCTTCTGCTCCTTCTATATCTGGCACAGACCAGGATACTTACCTCTTATTCCCCTCATTAGAATGCAGCCCCCTTGAGGTCAGGGACACTTTTTTTTACTTTCTTTGTATCCTTGGTGCTTAGCACAGTGCCTGGCACTAGGAAACACTTAATAAAGAGACTGTTTGTTGACTGACTAGAATGTAAGCTTCTTGAAGGCAAGACCCCATTTTTCCTTGTTCTATCCTGAGCATGTCACACCACACCTGCCTTATTAAGTGCTACTGCTTGTCATTCTTCAGGAGAAGCATAAGATGTCACTGATTCAAAGGAAGAGACACATGGGCTGATCAGAAATCAGTGTTGCCCTGTCTCTCTGCCACTTGGGAATCCCAGCCAGAGTGCACGTGGCTGAGATGGCAAAGAAGCAGGAACTCACTCAGTGGTGAGCAGAAGGATCCAAGCAGCCTGGTCCTCACCTCACTCTGGATGAGTCACCTGACATTTCTGCAGGCAAATGAAAAAATTAAGCTGCATGGTCTCAGTGGGCCATGCCAAAGCCGCCAGACTGGTACTTCTGTGACCCACAGGTTTTCACAGACTCTGCCAAGTAGGAAGGGCGGTTCTGTCTCTGGGCTGGAGCAGCCTCCATCAACGTAGGGCCCCCACATGCATCACAACTGACTTCAAGAAATCATTGGGGAGTTCACAGTTTCTAGTATTTGTGGAAATCAGGGTCTGAACCCTCCAAACACATGGAAAATATTGTCAGGAAATAAAAAACGCATTGTGACATTAAACCCACTATTTCTTTATGCCTGTAAGAAAGAAAAAAGTTAATGAAAATCAGCTATTCAGTGAGCAAGCCCATCTGGTGACACCTGCACCATCATGCGCCTCTGTTATCTGCCCCTCCCCCCCACCCCCTGCCCTCTGTGACAACAGTAAAGAGGCTTGTTTCACTATCTAATCTTTGGGGCCAAGCATGATTATTCCATTTCATTCTAGTGGGGTGTGTGTGTGTGTGTGTGTGTGTGTGTGTGTGTGTGTGTGTGTGTGTCCTTATCCTCATTATAGTCCTTTAGTGAGGGGCAGAATCTTGTCTATGCAAAGGCTGGGGCATCAGGAAGTCTTGAGTTTAACTACTGCCTGACACTCACCGATTGGATGACCTTGGTTAAGCCTGTTAACCTCTAAGAGTATAAATTACTGAGTTGTTGATCTGCATCTGCCACATTGGGAATTCCCCCTAGAGATTTTTTAAAAATCATTCTGGAGATTTATTTTTTTGGTTCTGCTAACATCACTCTGCATCAGTTCACTCAAGTCTTTAAATATATCTATGACTTATGAGGGTGTATTTAGTAAAAATCCTTCCTGGTATAAGATGCCCTCATTTACAAACTAAAACAGAAAATTCTCGACTTCATCAAAGCCTTAGCTTGGCACAGTACCTAACACATAGTAGGTACTTAATAAATGCTTATTAGCTGATTGACTGGAATGTTTAAAATGGTCTTCATAGAAAACAAGACCCACCCTAATAACAGTCTCTTCATTACTCTTGTCTTGGCTGCCCTACAGGCAGGATATAAATTATTACGTTGTTTTGTGGATTTAAGATAGGGCATCCCCTCCTCTGGTTCTATTTATGCTTTGCTATGCCTAAATATAGCTTAGTGCAGAGGGTAACATTCATATCATTAACCTTCTGACATCAAAGGCCTTTTTTTTTTTATGCTTACCTTGTCAAAGTTGCTTTATGTGTTTCTTTCCTTGAGTTAATGTGTATGTGGGGGGGGGGGTGGTTGGAAGGGATGGAAGGGCTTGAAAAGTATCTCACTGACAAACTTGATTTCTGTTTCCACTTCATTTACTGAAATTAGCACCTCACTATTGATTCTTGGGTTTTAGACACTGATACGAAAACAGACTAAAAAATAAATCCGATTAAACATAGGTCCAGACCCTTTAGTAATGGTGCCTTGAGCTCATACTGTGGATTAGCAAGAGATTGACCTGAATTAAATCTTTATGTTTCATGCCCTGATGTCAAAGAAGGAGGCAGAGGAGGAAGGCAGATTTGCTTAACCCTGAATCTGGTTTCAGGAAACTCCAGTGAGCATTAATTATCTGTCGATATGGATATCCTTCCAGGTCTTGAAACTACTTCCCAATTTTAATAAGAGACAGAGAATTAACTACTAGGGAGGAAATGTCACCTTTTGGGCTGCTATTTCTTATGTTCTGATGAGTACATGTGGAGAAAATCATAAAATAGTGCTGTGTGCCCACTACAATTTCAACTGGGCCCTTACTATAGAAAGCCAGTCCTCTTACTTATTCCCAATAAAATCACCATCCTCACCGAGGCAGCTCTACTAAGCCTTTCCTTCCCTCCTCCTCACTCCCATGGCATCCTATCCCCTCAGCCTCTCAGCTGGAACTTTGTCTCATATTTCACTGAAAAAATGTTCCTTTCCCTGGGAGGCTCCTTTTTGGTCTTCCTCATCTTACCTCACTTAGATGTCCACTGTCTTCTCCACTTCTATACCATGTGAAGAAGGGACCCATCTTTCCAAAGCAAACCATTCTCTGTATACTCTTGAACCCAGTTTGTCCTGTCTTTTCAAGTAAGTTGGTCCCTCTATCATCCACAATCTCTCACTTATCTTCCTTGTTTTTCTACTTACTGACTTCTTCCTTCAACCCACAGGATGCTGTTTCCACCTCACTAAAAAGCCCTCACTTGATCGAACTATCCCTAATGGCTCTGACTCTCTGTCCTTTTAAAGCCAAAAATCTTGGAGGCAGCTAGGTGGCACAGTGAATAGAACACCAGCCCTGGAGTCAGGAGGACCTCAGTTCAAATCCAGTCTCAGACACTTAAAGCAAAAACTAGCCGTGTGACCTTGGGCAAGTCACTTAACCCCAATTGCCCTCCAAAAAACTCCAAATACCTTGAGGGAGCCACCTGGGGCCTTCACTTCTCCTTTTGCTTTCTTCTTGACTCTCTACATTCTGGCTTCCTGATGGTTCATACAAATGAAGCAAAGTTAGCACTGTTCTCTTCAGTGCCAGATCGAGTGACCTTTTCTCAGTCCTCAGCCTTGATCTCTGTGCTGCTTCTGACACTGCCAATTAACCACTCTCCTCTTGGACAATATTTCTTCTCAGTATGTGACTGTACTATTTTTTCCTGGTTTTCCTTGTCTTGTATGACTCTTGTCAATGTTCTTAGTGAATTCTTTATCTAGATCATGGCCACCAAGCACGGGTGTCCTGCAAGGCTCTGCCCAAGCCTTCTCTTCTCCTTCTATATTATCTCGCTTGGTCATCTCACCAATTCGTACAAGTTCTGTCATTTCTTCTATACAAATTATTCCCAAATCAGTATATAGCTCTACTCTCTCTCTTGAGCTGTACACATGAGTTACTGACTGCCTTCTGGACATCTCTAACTAGAAGTCCTATAGGCTTCATCAACATTTCCAACAGAGAACTCATTATCTTTCTCCCCAAACCCTCCCCTCTTCCTCACTTCCCCATTACTGTGAAGGTCACTATTGTCCTCCCAGTCACCTAGGCTGAGATCTTCAGTGTTCTCTTTGTCTCCTCATTTGTACTCACTCCGAATATCCAGTCTGTTGTCAAGTATCATTTCTGCTTCCACAACTGTCCCTATATGTGACCCCGTGTCTCCACTTCAAATAGCCACCACCAAAGGGCAGACCGGAATGGCCCTTTGCCTGCACTATTTCAATAACCTGCTGGCTGGATTCTCTGTCTCAAATCTCCTTTCATGCCAACCTCTCTTCTCATGCTACTCAACTGTCCAAGTGATTTTATTTCCCAACCCCCAACCCCCATTCCATATTGCCTTAAAGATCTAAACGAAATGTCTCTGGCATCTAAAGCTCTTCACAGCCTTCTCCCTTCATATCTTTGCAGCCTTTCTTACACTGGATTTCTCTCTATGCCTACTACAATGTGGCTACTATAGGCTACTTGCCAACCTTTTAACACACTGCCCCATCTTCTGGCTCCTTGGTTTTTCATTGATGGTCCTCCCTATCTGGAATGCCTTTTTCTTTGTGTCAGTCTCCTTTCTTCCCAGACTTTCCGTCAGGACTCAAGTTCTGTCTTCTGCTGTTGACCTTTTGCAGTCTCTCTCTCTCCCCATACTGGTAGGACCTTCCTATTAAGATTACCTTCCATTTACTCTATATTTAGCTTATATTTATCTAGTTAGTTTCATATTGTCTTTCTCATCTGAATGTGAGCTACTTGAGGGAAGAGATTTTTTTTCTTTCTTTCAATTTCCAGCACTAAGCATAGTACCTGACCCAGTAAGTGCTTAATAAATGCATTTTGACTGAGTGACTGACAATGGTGGTAATATAAATTTCTTATCTTAAAATATCTCAATGAGAAATCTTAGGGCTGGATGTCAAGAAGAATTTCCTATCAATGAGAGCTGTCTAAAAGTGTGATGGGGTGCCTGGGAGGTAGTGAATTTATTCTCTTTGGCTGTCTTCAACAGAGACTGGAGGAACATTTTTTGTAGATTGCAGAGGGGATTCTCAGGCAGCTGGAGTTAGACTCTGTGAGTTAACTCCTCAGCCTCTGTAATTCTGTATCCTCTTGTTATGTATCAATGAGTAAACTTCCTTATAAAGGGGACAGTGCATACATTACTTTCTAATGTCTTCTCTGGCCACCACAGACATGCACCAGGAACAATTGATCTGATTCAAGTTTCAACTCTTGCCCCAAAGTCATTTTTCTGTAGAAATTCAGCAGATGAAGTGACTCAACAACATAAGATCAAGACCTAGAGCTTGAAGGTGCCAGAGAGGTCAAACCAGAACCCATCATTTTAGAGATGAGAAGCTGTCCAAGGTCCTGAATGATCGAGGTAATTTGTACAAGAACACAGCAAGGAAAGAGAAGTAAAAAATGCCATCTTCTGACTGCCAAATCCAGTGCTCTTCCTCTTTGTCCAATTCAGCCAGCATTTAGTAAGAGGCAATAATCTGAGGATACGAAAGCACAAGTGAAACAATCCCTGACCTTGAGGAACTTGAATTCTGTTTCTCTGTATCTTTTCCCCAAGGGATCTATAAATTTAGCTATGTGTTTAAGTAGAAAGCAGGAATTATATGTACTTTGGGGTCATGCTTATATTTTTGTGTAGTAGTGACTAGGTGTCTGGTACTGTGGTTGAGAACAACTGTGGCTCTGGACTTGGGGTCAGAAAATCTGGGTTTAAATTCTAAACTCACATTTTACCATTTGAGTCTTGGCAAGTCACTTTGCCTGCCTGGGCCTCAGTTTCCCCATTTGTAAACGGATAATAGGGCTAGCACTGCATACCTTACAAGGATGTCAAGAGGTCAGAGCTTCTTAAGCTACTCCATCCTTTCTGAAGGCAAATTCATATCAGTTCCATAAATTTCTTCTAACAAATCAAGGTACAATCAAAGGCCACTGCTGTCATTAAGTTGATATTTAACAGAAAATATCTGTTTTTTTTTAAGTTTTGACAGCAAATTATCTTTATAAATGCATCTGACTCTTTGAATCAATACCACTGCCTAATGAATTACTAAGTAAATGTGAAATGGCTATTTTTCAACCCCAGACACTGGGGTTGGTATGTGGTTGTCCTTTCTGGTTTCTCTTCTGAAGGCATTAATAAAAGTTCCAGGAGTCAGCTTTGTCCCTGCTGTCAGAAGAATCGTCTCTAGGGCTTCTAGGGCTTAGGAGATGTAGAAACAATTGAATCACTCATTTGTCCTTATCATTCTGCAGGACTGTCTGTCTCTGTCAGCAGGCACCAGGATTCATTGTGTCTGCTTAGATAAAGGTCCAAGTGAGGACCAATGTGGGGTAAATACATTGGCATTCCTTCTCCCTTTAACATTCCTGGCCTCAGTTTTTCATGGGCTTAGCAGTCTAGATCTAGAAGGGAGCCCAGGGGCTTCCTGGTACAACCCTCACATCTGCTAGATGAGGAAAATGAAGTCCATAGAGGTCAGTTGCATTGCTCCAGATCCCACAGGATTAGTGAATATCAGAGACAGTATACAAATCCAGGTCCTTAGACTATGGAGTCTGTATTCATGAGGTGGTAATGCCTGTGGGACCTACCTTACAAGTGTATCAAGGCTCAAGTGAGCGTGCCTGGAAAGGGCTTCAAAATAGTCAAATTTCAGCCACAATTTGATGGATATGAAGATAAAGAATCTCTAACACCTCTCTATTCAAAGTAACCAAGTGGCCAGGCATGATGTATTCTCTATAAACCCCACAGACAGTGTGGGGTTCAGAGTCCTCACTGGAGTGGGTACCCGGGCCCTAGATTTAGCCCTGCATCCACTCCTCCTTCTCTGTTTGACTGACCCCAGGCATGCTTCTTAGCTTGGGGGTCTCAGTTTCTCTACATGGATGTGAGATGACCACTAAGCTCTAAACCTTCTCCTTCTAAATCTGAGATCAAAGGACTTGCCTAAAGTTCCATGGTGGAGAAGAAACGTAAGCTCTGGTCTTATCACGCTGTCCCTCAAATATGAGTTACTGAAGGATTGTGAAGTTATTAAGGACATGATGAAAACCAGCACAGCTAAATAGTAGACTGGACATCGGGAAAACCTAGACTGAGATCCCACCTCTGACACTTTCTAACTTTGTGACTCTGAGCAAGTCTCTTAACCTGATAAGGCTTGCTCAGATAACCCTGTCATATTTGTGAAAGTATAGGGTATAGCTGTATTATGAAGGCAATTCCAACACCAAGGAAATCACAGATCCTTGAAATATATTAAGATAGTCTCTTCTCAAGACCATTGGAATCTCCCCTTGGAATATGATGTTTGCAGGCAGTCCTCAGGGCTCCTAGCACTTCTGAACTCTAGTAGGTACTTCTTCTTTCATTATGAACCCAATGGTCATCAAGAGCCATTTTCATCCCTATGAGGTACACAGAGATGGCTCCTCAACAATAACTGGCAAATCAGGTTTCCAAGTTTCTGAGGTGCTATTGGCTTTCTCTCCAAACCCTGTGGTCTCTTAGAATCTGGGATAACTGCTGTGCTTTGATGTTCCCTGGGCTTAGCAACAAAGAGAAGCCAAAGGGAGTCAAGACTTCATCAAGTTTTAGCCCTGTGCCAGGAAGCCAGCCAGTTGTTGAACTCAGCAAGGCATCTGCCCTCAAGGAGCTTACAATCTAATAAGGGAAACACTTTGATCAAACAACATATTTTAAGTGTGAGTTGCATGGATTCAGGAACTGGGACTTCTGAGCAGAATTCAGGGTTTTTTATAGTTTAGAAAACTTATCTAAATTACTTCAGATTCATATCCTGTTGACTTCCCAAAACGATTTGTTATGATTCAGAAAAAAACCCTCTTTAAATGGCAATTAGAAAAAAAAGAAAACGAAAATTGATTTGAAAGGAGGAAAGAAGTAGCTGTCCCTAGTACCTGGAGTGACTTAGTTAAGGCCTTTAAGCTCTGGGCATGAGTCTGAGCTTCCCCGAAGTTCTAGCAGACAGGATCTGGTGACTGTATCTTCTCCTTTCTGCTTTCTGACGGGGAAAAGGAGCTGCCTAGGGCACACAGAGATGCAAAGTCCTTCCTGGCACAGAATTCAGGCCTAAATGGATTGTGTGGCTCCTTTAGCAGGTGTAGCATTATGGATTACAGTAAATACTGCAATTCTGCCACAAGCACCTTCCATTCTCCTAGGACCCTCCCTTTAGAAAACCAGCCAGGAGAGATAAAACCTGAACCACCTAAAGCCATTTCTAGGATTCTTCTATCTCTTGTCACAAGATTTCCAAGATGGTGGAGGAAGGCTCTTGATTTATCTTTAGGACCAGGGATCTATTTTCCATTTCTTATTCAGAAGTTTTCCAACAAGATATTCACTGAAACAAAAAGAATTGAGGTTGAAATGATGTCACCCAGAAGTGGACTGCTGAGTCATACATTTTGGAAGTCATTGATTATGAAAGCCTGTCTAGAAATAATCATAACTTACATTTCTATTTTGTTTTAAGTTTTACAAAGCACTATCTACACTTTGGAGCCTCACACAGCTTGTGGAGGAGGTGCTATATTATCCCCACTTTAAAGATGAAGAAACTGAGGCTTTGGTTAAATTATTTGCTCATTGCCATACAGTGGGATTTGAACCCTGATTGAATCTAGATTCATTGCACTACCAAGTGGGCTCTACTGCTTCTCATTTTGGGGCAGCTCCATTGCATCTTCCTGATCCACAGACCAGATAAATAGCTCGAAACTGCTTGAACTCCATGAAGGGAGCTTCAGTATGGGCCAGCGGCCCCCCTTCTTTAGGAAATATCCCCATATTGTTTAACTTGCTAATTTTCTGCACAGTGCAGAGGCAGCTGTGAGAGCCAAGACCCTTTGCTAATTTGATTTTCATTACCAGATCGTTCAATATGTTTTCCCTTCATTATGGCCCACTCAGCATTTTCATTTCCAACAACATATGCTTTTATTTTAAGTCCTGATTTAGAGGTTAAAAAGCTTCATTTGCAGTGGTTGGGTCCCTGAAATGAATGACTTCACACCAGTCATCCTAGGAATACTGCACTCAAAAGATAGGACCTCCCACAACTATATGAAATATGATTTCAATTTGATAAAAAAAGAATAATGGGTTTCATTTCTTTCAATTTTGTAGCTCTTCCACTGAGGTTCTGGGGTACTTCCACTGTAAGGCCTGATTAAATGACTCCTTGTTCTATTCTCTAAATGAAACCTGCCTTGGTATGGATGTTTTGACTATATTTGGGTTCCCTCTTTCAAAAAACAGTTTCAGCAAAGTTTTCAAATTTTAAAAAATGTTATTTTATTGATATCTTTTGTTTTCATATTATTTAAAATTTCCCCAAATCCCTCTCATTCCTGCTCCCAGAAAGTTATCCCAAATAACTAAATATGTTAATCCCCTCAAGTTTTATTCTTAGCTTCTACTTTGGAAATGGGGAAGTAGGCAATATTTCTTTCTCAAGGCCTAAAAGATTTCAATCCAAATGAAGTGAAAGGCTTTCTTTTCTCTTTCTGAACTGTTTCATTTTCTGGATAGAAACCAACAAAGGGTTACTCTGAGTTTCATTGTTTTCATAAACAACATCCCAAGGAAAGAGTAGGAGAGAGGGTGAGAGATTGACCTGCTGGGAAATGGGCACAATAGTCAGCTTTCCTAGTGGTTAGAATGGCCAATTGTTTCAGGTCTATGGGGAAAATGTTGCAAGGGACAGCATTCTTTTTTGAAAGTTTGAGCTCAGCAATGCCATGGATCTTCAAAAAATCTGCCCACACTTGTTGCAGTTCCAACAATGGCACATTGCATGGAAGAGCAACCCAGTAGTCTAAACAAGGAGCGGGTCATGTACAGGTTCCTATTTTCCTTTCAGTTGTTACCAAACATTTCCTTAGACTTGTGACCCCTAGCCTCAAGTTAGCATTGGTGACTGTCACATCCCAGATTTGAAAGTACCAATTCAAGCCTGAGTAGAAAACTCTCAGCACAATAACTAAGCTAATTCCTACCATTTCTCATGTTTTAAAAATGGTCCCATTATTTCTCTAGATGTAAAGGGGCCAACCTGCATAAGGAGAGAGGTATTTCTCCGCTGGGAGTGCCAAATATCCATGACATCACAGGCACTGTCCTGCTCCCTAAAGTATCTCCTGATTTCCTAAATGAAGACAAACTCAGCTCTCTACCCTCAAGCTCCTCCACAGAACACAATTTGATTGTACAATAAATAAAGCAGCTCCACAATTTTCAAAACAAAACATCAAAAGTGAGGTGACCACAAGGTCAGAAGAGAGATCTAAGTTTTAGCAAGTGAATAAGGAGGTTTTTACCCATGCTCAGAAATGGTTTGTGCGTAAGTAGTGATAGCAAGGCTGCTGGTAAGAACATGCATGCCTGGGATGTGTGGGAGATAGTTCAGCCATGCCTTGAGAATGAGGGGTAACAGACAGCCTGAGGACCAATAGCATCAGGATATTAATCAAACATAGGGAAAGTCTTCTGCATTGGAAGAATTTACTGAAAACCATGTACGAGAATCTCCCAATATAAGATATGAATGGGTTGAAATCTGCCCTAATGGAAGGTCTACCCCCATTGGTAGCATTAGAGATCCACTGCAATGCCATGAATTGTGAGCTTTGTAGCTCATTTGCATAGTTCCCAGAAGTCCTGGACATTAACACAGTTTATTCCAGAACTGTCTGGAATTCCATTAATGATCAGTTTTCTGTACCCTCCCTGGAGATGATAAGATCATAGAATGAATGTTTGTCAGCAATATTTTAGGGGATTCTTCCTATTGAGCTTATCACTTGTGACACCCCAAGAAGTCATTACCATGATGGCAATTGGCCTCTAACTCAGTATTTAATGAGAGAAGAGACTCCAGCTAAAGACTTTGGGTCTTCTTTTCATCTCATTTTTGTGGAGAGCTGAATGATGGGAGGATAGATGGGTCCCTTTCTCCCTGTAGCAAATATTCAATAGTTTTGTCCTTCTGTCCTATTCTGGCACCTATACCAAACTCTTCTTTGTTGTTGTAATGTCGGAGGGTGAACAGTTTGCATTTAAGGTGGACAAGTTTGTAAACAATCAAAACTAAGACCGTAAAGAGACTTTTTTTTTCTTATAACTTCTGAGACTTTTCAAAGGTCAGTATTGCCCTGAGCTACTGGAATAGAAGCAATTGTTTTGTTACCAGGAATGCTCAGTTACAAAAGAGAGACAATGGAAAAGAAATTTTGCCTAGACTGAGCTTACTTTTTTCACTTTAAAGGGTTCTGTAAACTCCAAAACACTAAGTGAATGTGAATCATTATTATTTGATTTAGTGTTGGTTTTCTATGATTGAGCATATAAAAGAAGCTAGCAGGTCAAAAGGCAGCATTCTACTAAAATCAGCCACAAGTTCTGCAGTGTGCATGTAAGGTGGCAAAATGGATCAACTAATTATGAAACAGAACTTTGCAAACAGTGATGGGACTCAGGTTTGTCCTGGGGCATCATGTTGTTCCCAGTTCAGCCCATAGTCTCCCCTTCCTGCAGCCCTGGCCTGATTTAGTACCTTTCCCCCAGAACCTGGGTAACCTCACTCAATGCTCTTCCTCAATGGATTACAAACTCTTTGAGAGCAGCTATTATTTCTCTTCTCTCTGTGTGTCCCCAGCATGAAGCATGGAGGCTGGTACACAGTAAGCACTTAATAAATACTTGATCACTCAAGACTACCACCCTGGCTCTTAATCTATTTGTGCTTTCATCCCCCATCAAATAAAAGTGTCACATGTGTCAGTGACGTTTTCCTTGGAGGGGGGTAGGAAGGAAAGAGTGATCTCTCAAGTCATTGGATCACCTAAGTTTTTATGAGTATTATTGTTGTTAATGACCGTCTTTGCATATTTAACATATGAGGAGCTTAATAGCAAATGATGAATAGCTCAGTCATAGATGCACTGGTAAATATTAAACAACCAGCTCTTCCCCCAAAAATGAATGTATGACACTGTTTAGTTTAAGCTACACATTATTAACATTTCCCCATCACTTTCTTAATTCTAGGCAATCAGGAAAACAGTAAATCAAGCCTTGATTTGTAGTGTTTGCAAAATTCAGTGAAAACATTCAGACTGAAAATTTAACAATTTCTTTTTGACAGCTGGTGAAAACTGTCTCCAGCACATCCCTAGCCTTAATGAGCAATGGTGACCAACAGTGTGTATTTCAAGTAGTAAAGAGAAAGATGGAAGAAGATAGGCTTTTCAATACCCAACTGCGAATATTACCACATACTCAGTGAAGCAAAGCTGAGAGAAAGAGCTTACACATTTTATGTGCCCAGAGAGATATCAGCAGGAAGTCAGAGTAGCACCTTAGCTAACAAGGAAGGTTTTTATGGATAAATGTAAAGTCCCACGTGGGGGCTCAAAAACTCAACTGTGTAAATTCTGAGATGAAGAAAGATATAGCTAGAAAGAAGTTCCTGAAGGAGTGGAAGAATGCTCTGGGGGTTCAAGTGGGTGGAAAACTGAATATGTCCACAGTGGGCCTGAAAACTCGCTATGTTCACAGTAGATCTTGTCAACCAAAAACTCTAATGAAAACTTAGGTTTCCTGAAGAGATTTATAACAGCCATGATTGCCCCCATTGTACTGCTCCCTGGTCAGGCCACATCTGAAGTTTTGTTTAGCTCTGTGTGCCATATTTTAGAGGGAACATCAATGATCCACAATATGTCTGCAGGAGCTGCCCAGGATGCATGATAGCTCTCATATCTCTTGAGTATTGGGTTGAAGTAACTGGGAATATTTAGCCTGGAGAAGAGAAGGCTTGAAGCAGAATATCAGCCTTAACATAGGTAAACAGTTGTCCTGTGGAGGAATTCTATTTACTTTGCTTAACTGCCCAAATTTGGAGTCTAACAGGTGAACATTACAGAAAGGCAAGTTTAGGTTCAATAGAAGTTTTTAAAAAAATCTTTCCAATTAGAATTAGCTATAAGTGGAATATTCTACCAGGAGGTGATAAGTATCTAAGCAGTGGAAGGAGGCTGGACAGCCACCTGTTGGAGCTATGGTAGAAAGGAATCATCTTTCAGGCATGGCTTGGTCTCAGTCAGGAAAGCTTCTTCAGACAAATCTAGGATTGTGGTCTTTTGAAAGATCCTCCAAGAAAAATGCACACCTCTACCTGTTTGGTGTCTGGATGGCTTTTTTTTTTACTTAAAAGGGTGTTCTAAAGTTTGATCATCAAGAGGAGAGAGGCTAGACTAGAAGTATAGAGATTTGAGTCTGAATCCTACCTCAGACACTTATTGGTTATGTGATCCAGAAGCAAGATATTTAAAGTCTCTAAACCTCAGTTTCCTCATCTGTAAAAAGAGACTCATCAGACCTTTATTGGATGTTTCATGGGTTTGTTTATACAGCAAGAGTTTGCAGACTTTAAAGCTCTTTAGAAATGTGAGTTGGTGATAACATTATTCCTAGACCCATTTATACATTGATTTTAGAATCACTACCCAAAGATCATTTCTGCTCACTGCATAATCTTTCCAATGGGGCACAGAATTTGGTGATGTGGTATTATAATTGCTTCTCTAGGTATAATACCTAAACCATGAATATAAACAGAGAGAGCTCTCCATCTTTTCAATAACCTCATTCTTCATATTGAAATTTCTAAAGGAAACATCCGGCTCTCTGTCCTCATTAATTCCTTGTTTCCATTTTGACTAATAGTCCTCAAGCTACATTAGCCCTATAGATCATGGACCAGTTCACCCAGGTTTGTTCGTACTTATCAGCAGTAACCAAATATAATTCTGAAAAATGAGATCATGAATATTAATAAGCACTGTATTTATTCCCCCACCCATCCCCTGTACTTAGTCACTTGGGATTAATGAATCCAATGGTGAGCAGGAATGAGTCAGTCACCTTATTCCAAATGCACACATCTTTGAGGCAGCCGGATACAGTTGAAATCACAGAGGTTTGAAGGCAGAGAACTCAGGTTTGAGTCCTGGATCTGCCCCTTATTACCAATGTGACCTCAAGCAAGTCACCTCTTTTTTCTGCAACTACTTTCCATCCAGAAAATGAGGAAGTTGGAAGAGATGCTATTTGAGATCTCTTCCAGCCCTAAATCTATGGTCCAAAGAATGTGAAGATGTTTTTCTGCCTTGGGAAGTACGCTGATCTCCTTAAATATTTTAACTGTGGATCAAAAAAAATCTCATTAAATTCATTTAAATTCATTAAATTCATTTACTGCTAGTGACTTCAGAAGTCTAGACCATGGTTGATTAGGATAAAAGGCATTGGTAATTTGATGTTCCAAATTAGAGGTGACCCTAAAAAGCTTTGTGTTTTCAAAGTTTCCTTTGAAATTGACCTTTTCCTCCCCTCTGTGGGTTCTCACCATCCTCCTAGGATGGCGACTTTTAAAAATCCACTTTAGCTAATGGGAATGCCTGGCTTCTAGATTCTAATTTATATTCAATTACTAAGTCAAGAATGGATCACAGAAGGAGGATGTGGTTTCAGTAGGTTGGGCAACAGTTGATGAGCACTAAAATGGCACCAGTAGAAGGACCCCAGATCTGCTCTAAGTCTACATTTAACAATGCCTACTTATTGTGAGTTACCTTTTCTACTTCCCAAAGCCATGGTGATGGCTACTTTAACTGATATGTGACTTCCTGAGTGTGTCCAATCCCTCCACTTAGGACTATCACACACCCCATCCTCACCTTCTAATTATGCCATCCCATGCATTCTCACTAACACACCCACACACTGTGCTAAGAGCTCTCTTCTAGGCTCTTTACTGTTTTCTGTATGCCAGCATGCCCTTCAGACTGACCACTTTCTATGCTTTAATCTTACTCACTGCATGGCCTGCCGCCTCTTCCAGTCACTGTTGTCCTAACTAACATCTCTGAGCCCACTTCTTGGATATAGCACATGAAGGTGAGGTGCTTACACTTGCCATAGGTCTTCCAATTTCCCCTTTAGCTCACTCACCATTTTCAGTGGAGATTATTGTGTAACAAATTATTTGTGAAATGGGTTTGTTGGTATTTCTCAAAAAAACAAGATTTTGAAGACTTGCACCTTTTTCTGGCTGTTTTCATTCTGTGACTGGGCCAGACCCATGTGTTCAATGGCTGGACAGACTTCTTAAATGTATATTCATTTCCAGTGTCATATTGCTAAATGAGGCTAAGGCAGCCCCTTCTGCCAAAGTATAGGCCTGCTTTGGGGAAGAGTATGAAGCTACTACTATCTTGAGTTAGATGCTTGTTTTCTTTCATTTTGACCTAGAAAATAGTGTCCTCACAAGAGAAGAAACCCAAAGAATTGCATATGTTTGGTCTTACTGAAAATGCAAATCTCTTATGTTGAGTGAGTCTATGGATTGCTTTTGTTCCCAAGGAATCTGGACCAATGTGCTCATGCCCTTCAGCAGAGAATGGGTCATAGTTGCCTTTGGCTTCTTCAGTGAAACTTGACTAGGTAGATCAGCCTAACCAAGAGTCAGGATTGGAGATATTTTGGGATCTTATTTTGCTTTGAAAAACAACTGGAATGGGGTGGGGTTGGCCTTAGGTGTTTTAGCACTTGGTATTCATTTAGCCAAATTCTTTTCAATTAAATTAATATCTTATGTTGCAGTGTGATGTAATGAAAAGAATACTGGCCTTGGAATCAGGAGAGAGTTGGGTTCAAATCCAGATGGAGTCACTTCCTGACTGTTACATGGCACAATTCATTCACCTCAATAAGTCTCAGTTTCCTCCTCTGTGGACAATGGCTTGTTATGAGGGTCAAAAAAGAATATGTATTTGAAGCATTTTGCATGCACTGTATAAATAGAGCTATCTTAGAATTACTAGTAGGCTTGCTTTCTCTTTTTAAGTTTTGTGTCAGTAAATTTTCTTTATAAGTTGCCAGCATCTTTTGGCACATTAATAGCCACAAAAAGTTTCCAACAGATGTGTCTTGAATTTTTATCAGATTAATGGTGAAGTAAGGCAGTGACACTTGATGAAAGTGGTTTTTTTTTTAGGGTAAACCTTGTAAACCTTGTAACCCTGGGAAGATGATCAGTATGTATGAACATCTCAACACAGAGATGAATACAGATAATGGAAATGTCTGAGTGTTCAGTGGCTAGACCATGACATTCTCCTCTTGCCTTAGATGAAATCTCAGCTTTCCCCATTTCATGCAGGGGATACTTCTGAGTTTGAAAAAGTGAAAGGAGAAAATCAGTATATCCGTAAGTTTCAGCATATCTATAGAAACTGGTATTTCTATAACTAGTTATTTTCTGTCTGAGATGTATTCTGTTATAATCATTTCTCTTCCCTTTTCCCTCTCCACCTAAAAGAAATGTTCATAATATATTTACATAAAGATTTCAAAAAGACTGTCTTTGGTTTCTTTCATTATTCATTCCCAAACCATATTTTGTAGCTGGGTTTTATTTAGTAATTTCTCTTTTATTATTTTTATATTTGTTTACTGTTATCTCTTAAATAGTAGCCTCTAATGGTATCTCCCTCCCTTCTCTTTTACGAATGTGTCTTCCCTTATAACATCAACAAAAATGAAGTAACATCAATAGGACAGAGTATGCAATGTGCCTCACCCATAGTCCCTACCTCTCCAAGGTGGTTCCAAACAGGCGAGAAACAAATATTCTTTAAGGACAGTGTGTTGGGTATTGTGCTATGTACTGAAGATAAAAATAAAGAAAATCCCTGCCCTCAAGAAGTGTTTGTTGATGATGAAAGGAGCCAGAAAGGTAGAATGAAATACTGTGCAGTGATGGTGACCAAGTAGTGAGGGTCAGAAGCAGCCCAACTGGGAGGGAAATGAAGCCTGGTGAGCCAGGGCCCATCCCCCAAATCCAAGCCATTGAAGGAGCTCACCACTGGGGGAAGGAGGCCAGCAAAGGAGGAAGGCTGTAGTCCTATCTGCACCATCTCTCTGCATGCCCACCTTCCAGTTGAAGTCACAGAGCAGAAGGTATATGCCTATTTAGTTGAGAGGGTCTTTTTCAGTTCTGATTCCCTCCAATACTTCATATTGTTGTAAAGAATACAGGACTTGGAAGATGGTGGAGTAGAAACAGCTCAACCAAGCCACTCTGCCCCCAGATTCCCCCCAAACTATGTAAAAGGGGACTCTGAACAACTTCTGGAGCCCAAGCACCCACAGAACGACACAGAGAAGCTAACCTCCCGCTGAGGACAGCCCAGCAGCCCTGCAGGAAGGACCAGCGCAGCAGTCTGGGACCTGGCAGCGAGCAGAGTGCAGGAGCCGAGCCCAGGTCCACGTGAGCCGAGGTTTTAGCCCCAGGGCGGCAGGGCTAGCAGCCGCTGGAGGAACCACAGAACACCAGGAGCTATGGCGACTCCAGAATTATCAACATAGACTTGCCTAGGACAAAGTAAGAGGTTAGTGTCCTATGGACTTTGGGACCCGTATTTAGGGAATGCGTCGGCTCCCTCCCCTGGGGGCTAGAAGCCACTGAGGAGACACGCCATTTTGTAGTTTTCAGAGGCAGCTCCGGCTCCCGGCCTGCAAATTTGTAGGGAGATCCAGTGATCAGTCTTGGGGAGTAATCGCTCTTGCTTTAACCTCCCTGGATCTGGATTGTGATCTAGGGTGGAAGTCATGGGTGGGTTTACAGCTTGTCAGAAACGGAAGTTGCCCCCCACACGTTCGGGATGAAAATTTCTCTATCTGGCCTTAAAGCCATAGTGTGGCAACAAGCCCAAAAGTCAAGTAATTAAGTGGCAACATGCCAAAGCAAAGGAAACAGAAAAACGCAACCCTAGACTCCTATTTTGGGGGCATAGAGCAGGAAAAGGACTGTGAGGTCAGAAGTCCTGCTCCAAAAGCCCCAGGGGAAAATATGAGCAGGTTGCAGGCCATAGAGGACCTCAAGAAGGACTTTAAAAATCTAATAAGAGAAGTGGAGGAAAAATTGGGAAGAGAAATGAGAAGGATGCAGGAAAAGTATGAAATGAGGGTCAACAGCCTGACTGAGGAAAACAACACCTTAAAAAATAGACTAACTCAAATGGCAAAGGAGGCCCAAAAGGGCAATGAGGAGAAGAATGCCTTAAAAAGTCGAATTTGCCAGATGGAAAAAGAATCTCAAAAGTTCACTGAGGAGATTCATTCCTTCAGAGTTAGACTGGAGCAAATGGAAGCTAATGACTTTATGAGAAATCAAGATGCTGTTAAGCAGATCCAAACAAATGAAAGATTAGAAGGCAATGTGAAATATCTCATGGGAAAAACCACTGACCTGGAAAATAGATCCAGGAGAGACAATTTAAAAATTATTGGACTACCTGAAAGCCATGATCAAAGAAAGAACCTAGAAATCACCCTTCAAGAAATTCTCAAGGAAAACTGCCCTGATGTTTTAGATCCAGAGGGCAAAATAGAGGTTGAAAGAATCCACCGATCACCTCCTGAAAAAGATCCCAAAAAGAAAACTCCCAGAAATATTATAGCCAGGTTCCAGAATCCCCAGATCAAGGAGAAAATACTACAAGCAGCCAGGAAGAAACAATTTCAATATTGTGGAAACACAATCAGAATAGCCCAGGACCTGGCAGCTTCTACACTGAGGGATCGAAGGGCATGGAATATGATATTCCAGAGGGCAAAAGAGCTGGGAATGAACCCAAGGGTCACCTACCCAGCAAAACTGAGTATTTTGTTTCAGGGGAAAATATGGTCATTCAGTGGAATAGAGGACTTTCAAGCATTCTTGAGGAAAAAACCAGAGTTGAATAGAAAATTTGACATCCAGACACAAGAAGCAAGAGATGCCTGAGAAGGTAATCAGGGAAAAGAAATCAAAAGGAACTTATCAAAGTTGAACTATTTACATTCCTATATGGAAAAGCAATATCTGTGACTGATGATATCTTTCTCACTATGAAAATAATGGAAGAAGGGGTGTGGTCATACGAATACATATGTGAATGTGTGTGTATATGGTTACAGCTATATATGGATAGAGGGCATAGGTTGATTTTGTTGGGAAGGGAGAGTACTCAAGGGATGAAATTATGAGGTGAGAGAGGAAAGTGGCAAGAGGAGATGGGGAGAGACATGGTAGGGTAAACTATCTCATGTAGGGGAAGTGGGTGCAAAGGAGGGGGAGAATAAGGAAGGCTAAAAAGGCAAAACCACATTCACATTGAATTTGGTTCAGGGAGAAAATGACATACATACTAAATGGGATATCTCAACCTGCAGCAGGATAGGGGGAAGGGGGATGAGAGGAGAGATGATGGATGGGAGGGCATCCTTGGGGGTAGGGGAGGTTGGAAGTACCCACTATAGAAGAGGGACAGGATCATGTAGGGAATGGACCAGGTGGGGGGTGGGATGAGTGGGAGGGAATTATAAGCAGCCTTGAACAATATATCTACTATGATAATGTTTTGCATAGCTAGACATGTACAACATATACTGAATTACTTATCTCCCAAGAAGGAATGGGTGACAAGGGAGGAAGGAAATGGATCTGAAATTCGAGGTCGTAACATTAAATGTTTCAAATATATATATAATACTATTATTAATACTCTTTTGCTTATAATGGGAGATAAGATGTGCAGGCATTGGGACACAAAGATTCATCTTCCTCTAATGGAAAAGTCGATGGGGGTATGGGAGAAGGTATGGGAGAGAGCAGATTGGAGGAAGCGATATCTTGTGGGACTGCTATTCTGGGGTGGGTAGGGGAATAATGGGGGGAAAATGATTGTAACTCAAAATCTGGCGGAAATGAATGATGTAAAACAGAAGTTAATAAAGTATTTGTTTAAAGGAAAAAAAAAAAAAAAAAAGTCGAATTTGCCAGATGGAAAAAGAATCTCAAAAGTTCACTGAGGAGATTCATTCCTTCAGAGTTAGACTGGAGCAAATGGAAGCTAATGACTTTATGAGAAATCAAGATGCTGTTAAACAGATCCAAACAAATGAAAGAATAGAAGGCAATGTGAAATATCTCATGGGAAAAACCACTGACATGGAAAATAGATCCAGGAGAGACAATTTAAAAATTATTGGACTACCTGAAAGCCATGATCAAGGAAAGAACCTAGAAATCACCCGTCAAGAAATTCTCAAGGAAAACTGCCCTGATGTTTTAGACCCAGAGGGCAAAATAGAGGTTGAAAGAATCCACCGATCACCTCCTGAAAAAGATCCCAAAAAGAAAACTCCCAGGAATATTATAGCCAGGTTCCAGAATCCCCAGATCAAGGAGAAAATACTACAAGCAGCCAGGAAGAAACAATTTCAATATTGTGGAAACACAATCAGAATAGCCCAGGACCTGGCAGCTTCTACACTGAGGGATCGAAGGGCATGGAATATGATATTCCAGAGGGCAAAAGAGCTGGGAATGAACCCAAGGGTCACCTACCCAGCAAAACTGAGTATTTTGTTTCAGGGGAAAATATGGTCATTCAGTGGAATAGAGGACTTTCAAGCATTCTTGAGGAAAAACCAGAATTGAATAGAAAATTTGACATCCAGACACAAGAAGGAAGAGATGCCTGAGAAGTTAATCAGGGAAAAGAAATCAAAAGGAACTTATCAAAGTTGAACTATTTACATTCCTATATGGAAAAGCAATAACTGTGACTGATGATATCTTTCT
Organism: Gymnobelideus leadbeateri; assembly: GCA_011680675.1. Classification (NCBI taxonomy): domain Eukaryota; kingdom Metazoa; phylum Chordata; class Mammalia; order Diprotodontia; family Petauridae; genus Gymnobelideus; species Gymnobelideus leadbeateri. Next base: position 9,863 of record WOXC01012146.1, on the reverse strand, counting down.
CACTATGAAAATAATGGAAGAAGGGGGTGTGGTCATATGAATACATATGTGAATGTGTGTGTATATGGTTACAGTTATATATGGATAGAGGGTATAGGTTGAATTTGTTGGGAAGGGATAATACTCAAGGGATGAAATTTTGAGGTGAGAGGAAAGTGGCAAGAGGAGATGGGGAGAGACAGGGTAGGGTAAACTATCCCATGTAGAAGGAGCAAGGGGAAGTGGTTGCAAAAGAGGGGGAGAATAAGGAAGGCTAAAAAGGCAAAACCACATTCACATTGAATTTGGTTCAGGGAGAAAATGACATACATACTAAATGGTATATCTCAACCTGCAGCAGGATAGGGGGAAGGGGGATGAGAGGAGGGATGATGGATGGGAGGGCATCCTTGGGGGAGGGGAGGTTGGAAGTACCCACTATAGAAGAGGGACAGGATCATGTAGGGAATGGACCAGGTGGGGGGTGGGATGAGTGGGAGGGAATTATAAGCAGCCTTGTACAATATATCTACTATGATAATGTTTTGCATAGCTAGACATGTACAACATATACTGAATTACTTATCTCCCAAGAGGGAATGGGTGACAAGGGAGGAAGGAAATGGATCTGAAATTCGAGGTCGTAACATTAAATGTTTCAAATATATATAAATACTATTATTAATACTCCTTTGCTTGTAATAGGGAGATAAGATGTGCAGGCATTGGGACACAAAGACTCACCTTCCTCTAATGGAAAAGTCGATGGGGGTATGGGAGAAGGTATGGGAGAGAGAAGATTGGAGGAAGCGATATCTTGTGGGACTGCTATTCTGGGAGGTTGGGTAGGGGAATAATGGGGGGGGAAATGATTGTAACTCAAAATTTGGCGGAAATGAATGATGTAAAACAGAAGTTAATAAAGCATTTGTTTAAAAAAAAAAGAATACAGGACTTGACCAGTGCCAATAAATAAATGTGTCAAACCTAAGAAATCCCAATGTTTTTGAGTGTCGATCTGCATAACAAGGAAAATGATGGATGGCCAGACGACATAGATAGATAGATAGATAGATAGATAGATAGATAGATAGATAGATAGATAGATAGATAGATAGATAGGTGGACAGACAGACAAACAGAACAAGCTTATAATTTTTTTTTTACTTTTCAACATTCATTTCCATGAGATTTTGTTTTACACATTTTATCCCCATCTTTCCCTTACCCCCACCCCAAAATAGCGAGCCTACTGAATACCCCTTCCCCCAATCTGTCTCACTTATATCCTCCCCCATGCCCCCTCTAACTTTCAATGAAATAGAGGACTTTTAAACATTTTTGATTAAAAAACAGAGGTGAACAGAAAATTTGACTTTCAAATACAAGAAACAAGAGAAGCAGGAGAGGGTAAAAAGGAAAACGAAATCATAAGGAACTTATTAGAGTTGAACTATTTACATTCCTACATGGAAAAACAATAATTGTAACTCATGAAACTTTTCTCAGTATGAGGATCATTGAAGGGAATATATATGTTTGTGTGTGTATATATATGTATATATATATATGTGTGTGTGTGTATACATACATATATATGCTTATATAGGAGGGTGTATGTGTGTATAAATACATATGTGAGTATGTGTATATGTATACATAGACGGAGGGCACAGGATCAGTTGAATAGGAAGGGATGATATCTAAAAAATAAAATTAAGAGGTGAGAGAGGAATATAATGAGAGGAGAGAGGGTGAGGTAGAATAGGGTAAATTATCTCATACACCCTCCTATATAAACATGTATATTCCCTTCAACTATCCTCATACTGAGAAAAGTCTCATGAGTTACAATTATTGTTTTTCCATGTGGGAATGTAAATAGTTCAACTTTAGTAAGTTCCTTATGATTTCTTTTTCCTTTTTACCTTCTCATGTTTCTCTTGCTTCTTGTATTTGAATGTCAAATTTTGTATTCAACTCTCATTTTTTCATCAAGAATGCTTGAAAGTCCTCTATTTTATCGAATGACCATATTTTCCCCTGAAGCATTATACTCAGTTTTGCTGGGTAGGTGATTCTTTGTTTAAATCCTAGCTCCTTTGACCTCTAGAATATCATATACCAAGCCCTTTGATCCCTTAACATAGAAGCTGCTAGATCTTGTGTTATCCTGATTGTGTTTCCACATTATCCAAATTGTTTCTTCTTGGCTTCTTATAATATTTTCTCCTTGATCTGGGGACTCTGGTACCTGGCTATAATATTCCTAGGAGTTTTCTTTTGAGGATCTTTTTCAAGAGGTTATCAGTGAATTCTTTCAATTTCTATGTTGTGCTCTGGTTCTAAAATATTAGCATAATTTTCCTTGATAATTTTTTGAAGGATGATTTCTAGGTTCTTTTTTTTTATCATGGCTTTCAGGTAATCCAATACTTTTTTAAAATTATCTCTCCTGGATCTGTTTTCCAGGTCACTGGTTTTTCTAAGGAGATATTTCACATTGCCTTCTATTTTTTCATTTGTTTGGATCTGTTTTATAGCATCTTGATCAAGGAGATTAGTCCTCAGACTGAGGAATGGGCAACAAAAATGCTGTTGAAAGTCAAGGAAAGTGAGAAAAGGATAAGAAAGATCTTGCAGACATGGAGGAATCCCAAGACACTAATAAGAATGGAAAGAATATTTTGGGCAGGGGGTCCTAGTAACCTTTGGACACTCCAGAGCATGGGAGGGACTATAGAGTGTGTATTGTGAGTGTCCTGATTTTCAGTTACAATGCTGAAAGGAGCTAACTCCTTCCATCTGCAGACTAGTGGGGGATGAAGCAAGGGGGGCACATTGTGTGACCTGATTGCCGCTGATAGTCTAACATGGATCACTAAAGGTATAATCTATGGGGGGGGGGTGCTTAGAAAGAGATCAAGGGGCCATTCTCAGGCAATATGGAGTTTCTCAAAGGTAGTAGGTGCAATGGCAACAACTATGATAACAACACCTGTCACAATGACAGACAGGATGGCAGTGACAGTGGTGGCAGTGGTGGGCACATCAACAAGGATGGCACCAAGGACAATGCCAACAACATTAGTGATGGCAGCAAGGTCGAGGCTGCCAGCAGCAACAGAACACTACTGACCCCAGTGACATTACTCCTTGCATTAGTGAAGATTACGCTAATGGGGATTCTGCTTTCAATAGCAATGTTGCAGGAAACAAGACTGGCGCCATTGCCAATAACCATGACCATACTGAAGGTACCAGGAATGGCCATTACAGTAATGATGCCAGCAGTAATGACAGCAAACACAGTGGTGATGGCACCAATGGCAATGGTTCCCAGCAGAAGCAGAAACACTGGGGGCTACAGAGACACCAGTGACAATGCTGTCTGTTATGGTGGCAACTACAAAAATATCACTTCTTCCAGAAGCAACATGAACAATAATAGCACTGTTCATAAAACTCCTGACAGCAGAAATTTCCATTCCCAATGGTGCCAACAACAATGCTTCTAGCTAGGCTAGTACTTAGAGAAATAATGGCAGTGGCAGTGCTGGAAATCATAGCAACACCCATGGCCTTTCTTCCTATATTAGCAAGTGCCCTAGTACATTCAGGATGGCCTGCTAGCACAGGCAATTTGATCTGCTTTTTAAGGAAATACTGCCCAAAAAGGGGCTAACGATCTTACTTTTTTTTGGAGGGCAATTGGGGTTAAGTAACTTGCCCAAGGCCATACAGCTAGGTTTTTATTTGTGTATGCGTTAAGTGTCTGAGGTCAGATCTGAACTCAGGTCCTTCTGACTCCAGGGCTGACGCTCTACTCACTGTGCAACCTAGCTGCCCCAAACGATCTTACTTTTAATTACATTCACTAGTTCAGGGGAAAGGTCAGCACCCTGAACTTGGAGAAAATGCAAACAGGGAAAATACAAGCAGAGAAATTATCTCAAAGATCAACAGAGAGGGCACCAACTGTCTGAGTAAAGCAATACTGCTATACAGTTTACATACATCACTGGATCGAGGGAGCACTGACATCTAAGCAGTGCAGGGACTCTAAAAATATGGCTACTCAGAGTCTCGCCCAGGAAATCAAAAGATCCTTCTCATGAGCAAACCCCCAAAGCAAAATGCCAGCCTCCAGAATATATAACAAAGACTCAGCCCCTGATTAGCTCAGAGCCAGAAGGCACAAAACCTAATTGACTCAGCACAGTCATGAATTATCAAAGTTCAAAAGAGAATTAATACTTCAGATGTTTACAATTTAGCCTGTGTCTGGGAAACTAAACTACAAAAAGAAAACAACAGAAATCTCACCTTGCTTTCACTTATACTTCCTATTACTGCAGTTACAGTATCAACCTCAATGTTATCTACAACAGCACCAATGGCACCATTGCCAGAAGCAATGCTAACAACAACAGCAACAGATGTGGCAATGCTAAAGGCATTATCCGTGGTCATTCTGTCAGTAATGTTCACAAGAACTCCAACCATGTTTGTAAGAGCAGCAGCTTAAAAGATGGTGACAGGAATAATGATAGTGATGCCAATATGGCCAGTGACAGCCATGGTAGGAAAGGCCACAGTGCCAGCAACAACAGGAGTGGCAATGTTGACAGCAACAGTGACGGCAATAATGTCAATAAGACTAGCAGAAAAAATGAGAGCATCCAGAATAGTGTTACCATTGGCAACAGAATTGACAACAACTATAATGGTGACAGCAAGCATGGTGAGGCAGCACTCCCAGCAGCATCAGAGATGGCAACAATGGCAATGGTGACAACAGCTCAATGACAGCATTATTGGCAATGATGCCAGTGACACCAGTGATAGTGTTAATGGTGACAGTGGCAGCAGTGATATTGACTAACAGCAATGCTTCCAGGCACAGAAATAATGGTGTTCACGGCAATGCTGGAAATCATAACAGTGAAGGGACTAACAGCAATGACACTAGCAACAACATTGATGGGAATAGCGTCAATGATGCCAGAAACAAAAGCAATATTCACAATGGCAATGGTACCAGCAACAAAGTGATGGCATGAACAGCAATGCTGCCATTAGCCAGAGTGATGAAACAATGGCAGTGGTGCCAGCAGCAGCAATGATATAGGAAATGACAATGCAGCCATTAGCGAGAGTGAGGACAATAAGAACCATGGTTGCAGCAGTAACAGTGATGATAACAATGGTCGTTATGCCAATAGGAACCATGTTACTAATTCCCTCAGCAGCAAGGAGAGCAATAACATGAATGTTGCCAGCAAAAATCCTGCTGGTGGAAGCAAGGCTGGTAGAATTGGTGAGATTGAGGCCATTGCTGCCCATAGCAACCACAGCCACAATAAAGCTGCCAAATGAGATGATGTTGACAGCCATGATAATAACCAGAATTGCTTATGCGATAGCAGCAAGCATGGCAACTTTGATGAATGGTGCCAAAAAGCATGATAGTGATACTAGCGATTTTACTTTATGTAACATAAATGACAAAACAATGGCAGTTTTGCCAGAAACAATAATGTCAACAATGGCACTGCCACTGTTTTAGATAGCAACAGTACTAGCACTAAGGTCAGCAGCAACAGTGACCCTACTAATGGCAATGAGATTGGCATCAGAAGTAATGGCAGCCAAAGCAATGATGCCAACAGTAGCCACTACAGACCCAATGGCAGCAGCAATGGGGGCTCCTATGACAATGCTAAGGATGAAAGCAATTCCAATAGCAGCAACTTTAATGCCGTTTGCAACAGGGATGTACACAATTCCAAAGGCAATAGAGCCAGCAACAAAAACAATGGCACTCATGTCTATGCTCCCAGCAGCAGTGATATCAATGGTGCATTAGGAGCAAAGACAGCAACAATGGCCATAGTGTCAGCAGCAGCAATGATAGCAGCAACATTGGCAACAATATTGACATCAATGGCAATGTCATCTACAATAATAATGGTGTATCGATAGCAGTAGTGCCAAGAAGAGCAGCAATGATGGTACCACAAGCAACATCAATGGTGGCATTTGTGACAATGCTGAGAACAATACTGTCTCTGAATACTCTGATGCTCAGTATTCAGAATCGATACCATGCCCATTGATCATGGTGCCAGTATCAGCAAAGGTAGTTATTTCAGTGCTGATGGCAGCAAGAACAGAAATCATACCAGCAAAAGCAACATTGGCAGCAGCAGCAGTAATGCTGCTACCAGCAGTCTTGGCACAAATGACAGTGCCAACAGCAATGCTGCAACATTCAACAACAGAAATGGCACCAATGGTAAAGCTTCTATCAACAGCACCAGCACCAAGGACAAGACCAATGACAAGGATGCCAGCAACAGAAATGCAGACCATAGCAGCAGGAATGGTGCCTCAAACACTGACACTGCCAGCAGCAAGCAAAATAGTAACAGTGCCAATCCCAACAAGAGCATTCCCTATGTAACAGGGATGGATTTAAGCCAGAAGCTCATATTTATATAATGTTTTAAGGTGTAAGGACATCAAACCTCTGAGGTATGTCCTATGTATTTAGGTTGGGAAATGAAAGTTCAAACATTTAGCATTTTCCCTAGATCACACACCTGGTTAGTGTCTATGGAACGATTTGAACTATCATAAATGAAATTCCAAGAGAAAGAATTATGGATGGGATTGATCAATTCATTAGAAAGACTGGCAAATCACCAATAAATTGAGGTCATTAATTGCTCTCAATGATCAAGGACCCCAGGCAATCATCCCAGGCCATCTTTAGATCCAGATTTCTTCCTTCTGACAGTACATCATTGGTACAGCACTTGATAAGAGAAAGGCAACCCTAATTGGTAGATATTTAGTGAGGAGCTAGGTTAAGAGTCCTTAACCCTTCCCTATTACTTCATGGGGGTGAGGAGGTAGCTGAAGAAAGTGGACTGTTCATGAGACTCAGTTGTCTCTGGCATCTGGTTAAGGAAAACCACCCCAATCAGGGTCTCCTTGGCTTAGTTTGTTTTTTGTAGACCAGGTCATCTCCAACTCTGATGAGAAAGAAAGTACACAAGGGTCACCCCTTAATAGTGTTAATGAGTGCAGGTTGGCTTTGGTGTTCACAGGGTAAGGAGAGGTCCAACCCAGGCCTTGGGGAGGGGTTGAAATGTGATCACATTCCTTAGCTAGAATGGGAGAGGTCTCCCTAAAAGCTAGATTGAATGGTGGGGGTTTTGAAAAGAGAATATGATATTTTAATGTTACTAATCCAGTGATACAGCATTAAAATTAATTTTCCTCAGAAGACTTCCTAGAAGATATTCAGTTACAGCATTTACTTAATGTGAGGTATGCCTACATCCAACACTGACCTATTTTAATAGATTTCCAGGTTACATGATGACAAAGCATTAATATAATAATAAAATTGTCTTAAAGAGAATTATTCCTGTCAGACTGAATTCTTAAGTTCTTTTGAAAGATTACCACCCTCACAGTGCCACTGGCATAGTCTGATTGGATTACAGCAGGGTATTTGATAAAGTTCATGTGGCATAGGTGGTTAACTGGGCAGTTGGGGATGGGGAGGAGTTTGGGGGCTAGAATTAGGTGACTGAATAGCACCAACTGGTGGGTCAATGTATTGATGTCATTCTGAGGAAAAGTCTCTAGCAAAGTGACACAGGGCTCTACCCTTGCCCTGTGCTGTGTAATGCTCTTATCAATGACATGTATTAAGGCATAGTTGACAAGCCTATTAAATTTGTAGATATCATGAAATAGAGGAAGAAACAAATCCCCAGGATGATGGAATTGGGATCCAAAAAGATGCAGGGCAGTTGGGATAGGGGCCTGCAGCAAACTTGATGCAAGTTATTAAGCCTGAGCATCAACATTAAAGTCTTGAACTTAGGTTGAAAAGAAAGGGCAGTTACACAAATGGAGGGTGGAAGAGATATCCATGGAAAGCAAAGAGTGCTCTAATAAGCTAATTATGTAAGTCAGTGGGGTGATGGAGCTGGGGGCAGATTAGCGGGATCTTGGACTAAGCAGAGAGGGTTTCTAGTTTTAGTCCATGCATCTAGTCTAGAGATGTGGAAGCGAGAACCACCATTGGCATGCCCCAGTGAGAGCCCATCTAGAGAGCTGAGCTCAATTCTGGGCCCCACTTTGAGCAGGATAATGGACTCAGGCCACTGGGCTATGTCATCTGAGCATCAGCTGAAGGAAATGAGGACACAGAGCTTGAAAAAGAGAAGACAGAGGGATGTATAGCTATTTTCAAGTATTTCAGGGGGAATCACATGAAATGGTAATAACTGAAAATCATATAACAATTTCATATGTCTATATGTACATGTAAATGTGTGTATATATAGAAATGTGTGTGCATATACATATGTGTGTACACATATAGATGTATCTGTACATATGTAAATGTGTGTACATATATAAATGAGTGTGCATATATGCATATACCTATATAAAGTGCCATTTAATCCTCATAACTCTATGAAGTGTGCAAGGTGACCTTTTTGCTTTTCCTCATACAAGACTCTCCATCTCCCATGTCTCTGCATTTGCATTAACCATCCCTTATGCATGCCTGGAAATCTCTTCTTCACCTCTGCCTCTTAGAATCCATTCTGCCAATATATGCCTCAAAGGTCACCTTCTCCATGAAACCTTTCCTGATTCCCCCAACTATTAGTTTGCTTCCTCCCTGATTACCTTTTAATTAAGCCATTTGGCATTCATTCTTAATGTATTCTGGATATATGTCTACATGCTGCTTCCTCAAAAGAATGTAAGTTTCTTAAGAGGAAGAAAGATATTTCATGTTCAGCTTTATATGCCCAGTGCCTAGCATATAATAGACACTAAATGTACTCTATTGATAGATCAATAAACAAGTATTTATTAATATTTATTGAGTGCCTACTATGTGCTAAGCACATGGGATGCAGGTACAAAGAAGGAAGAGATGAACCAATCCAACTCTAAGCGAATTTACCTTCTGAAGGAGACAGTGAGTCTGTGTCAAAAAAAAATGTAAAAATAACAAATCCAAATATATAGGAAATAGTTAAATACAAAGTACTTTGTGAGAGAGGATCCTAGCATGGTGGGGAGGGGTGGGGGGCTTCATGCAAAAGATAGTGCCTGAGTCACATATTCGAGGAGGGGAGTCCTGTGGGGCGAGGAGGTGAGGGAGGGCATCCCAGGCATGTGGGAATGGCTGCTGTAAAAGTGTGAAGATGGGAGAGGGACTGGTGTAAATCAAGACCTGGAAGGAGACTTTGGCTGGATTGTAGAGTCATGTCCAATTAGGTTTGAAAGACAGGTCAGGTGAGGCTTCGAAACTAAGTATATATTTGATCCCAGGGAGCATAAGGAAGCCCCTGGGGTTGGTGAAGCAATGTTTCTGTAATCTTTTCTTTGGCTCAGGCAGCTAAGGAACCCCTTGGATCAATGTAAATTGGTGTTGGGCACTGTAAGAACAGGTCTTGGAGGTCCAGGTGCTCCTTCACGAATTTGTTTATTCTTCATGATTGGCAGGGACTTTCTAGGATGTGTGCTGTTCTCCTTAGCTGGGTTATTGATGGAACTCCTGGTCAGCCCTGATGACAATTTAATATAGAACATGGAAGATGCGAGTGACCTTTGCTGGGAATGATGCCGACCTTTTCTCCTGTTAAAGGACTGTTTCATTTATCTAACTTATAGGAAATATTGTGATTGCTAAATGAACTGTCCAGAACAAAGATCTCTCCTGTTCATTTTGAAACAGTTGAATGGATAGTAGTCATAGGAGGAGGTCAAAGAGCATGTCTTCATAGAAACCTTTGGAAATTCATTGTCTCTGCTCAAGCCTGTGGTGCCATGGCAACCTT